>VZQC01014885.1:1141568-1187083 GCA_009823505.1 Rhizomys pruinosus
TGATCCCCAGCACCAGAACCGTCTGTACTCCAATTTCAGGAGAACTCCAGTTCCAGGGGAATCCGAGACCCTCTTCTGACCTCTGTGGCATTGCACGACATGGGTGCACAAACCTACATGCAGACAGTACATTCATACAAAAGAAAAAAAAAAGAAAAGCATGTTTGGCAGAATATATGAGCCCTGGTGGGGTTGGGGCATAGGGTGGGGAACACAGGTCTAGATTTGATGATCTTTTACAAAATATATATTAAAAAATAAATTAAAAAAAAAAAAACATTGAAGTCTCTCAGTGCCTGTCTATACTTGCCACACACCCTCCTTTCTTCCCCTTCTATTGCTCTTCTTTCTCACAGACAATCTTTGTTCCTACTCAAGCCATGTATGTTATGTAAGTGATTTTAGTGCCTGTACAAAATCTAAGATCTACAAATAAGAAAAAACAAGTGATATTTGTCTCAGTCTTTGTTATGTTGTCATGATCTCCATGTGCATTTATTTTCTATAAACAATATAATTTCATTCTTTACAGTCAAATAAAGCCTCACGCTATAGATAGACCACATTTTCTTCATCCATTCATCTGCAGATGGGCACCTAGTCTGATCCCTGACTTGGTTATTGTAATTAGTGCAGAAGCCCACATAGAAGGGCAAGTATCTCTGTGGTGTGTTGACTTAGAATCCTGCGGGTTCATACTCAGCAGTGGGAGGCTGGTTGGGTCATTTTTATTTTTTAAAGACCCTCTAGGGGCTGGAGAGATGACTCAGCGGTTAAGAGCTCTGACTGCTCTTGCAGAGGACCTGGGTTTGATTCCCAGCACCCACATGGCAGCTAAGAACTGTCTTTAACTCCAGTTCCAGGGGAATCCAACCCCCTCTTCTGACCTCTGCGGCATTGCATGACACGGGTGCACCAACCTACATGCAGTCAGTACATTCATACACATAAAAAATAAAAAAAAATAAATAAAAAATTCACAGAGAATAAAAATATAAAAAAAAAGAACCTCCATACTGAATTTCACAGTGGCTGGACTAATTTACATAGCCAAAATCAAGGACACAGGGCATCTTCAATGATTCAATTTGGGATTAGGACAGAATTTCTAACAATTTCTCAAGTGGTCCTAAACAAATTTCTACCATTTCATTCTGTGTATTGATGTGAAGCAGTGTTGCTGGCACTGATGATTGTTAATTCAAAATATCAGTCAACCCTGAAAACTGTTGAAGATACCCTAAGTCCTGTAGTGTCAAACAGTCAGCCAAGATTTAACTCTTTATGTAAAAATAAACCTGCACTTCCATCTCAGTATATAAGTTTGCTTTCATCGTTTTTAAATAGTAAAATTGTATTTATCCCAAAGAATTGTTTTTAAAATAAATTACTTTGTGGTCTATTAACAATGTTTAATTTTTATCATATATATATATATATATATATATTCCATATCCTATCCAGAGTCACATTAAAAGTCTCTCAGGTGAAAATGGATTATAAAAAAAAAATGTCTGAATACTTGAAGCCTATGGGGGACATTCTCCTTCAAACCACCCAACATTTTTTCTAATCTTTTGATATGTTATAGTTGTTATCTTAAGAAGCTCTCAACATTAATATGTATATATATATATATATATATGTGTGTGTGTGTGTGTGTGTTTAAAAACTTTAAAAAAAAGAAAATGGATTATAAATGGAAAAGTTTAAGAAACCTGCTCTGTTCTAGCCTCTTGAGGTGCATTTCTAATTTTGTTCCAATACTATGCTATTTTCTTACTATGGATCAGTATTATAACTTGAAATCTTGTATTGTGAGGTCTCCAATAGTTTTTTAAAAATTTATTTTTATGTGTATGGTGTTTTGCCTATATGTATGTAAGTGCCATACATGCAGTGATCACAGAGGCCAGAGAGGGTATTGTATCCCCTGGAACTGGACTTATGGAAGGTTGTTAGCTGCATGTGTGTGGGCACATGTGTGTGCATATATGCATTCATGTACCTATGGAGACCTGAGATTGATAGGGACAGTCTTTCTCAGTTGTTCTCCACGTTTCTCTAGTCTGGCTACCAGCTTGTTCCACGGGTCTGCCCACATCTTTTGAGTGCTAGAATTGCAAGCAGGCCACCTTTTCCATGGATTTTAAATGGGTTCTGGGGAACTAAATTTGTTATCGTGGTTGTAAAGCAGGTCCTTTGACCATCGAGCCATATCCCCAGCTTTCCTGGTTTGTTTTATGTCGATTTCTATTCATGCTATTTTACTGAAAGTGCTTTCAGTTCTCAGAAGTTTGTAGGAGAGGGTTTGTAATCTGTTATGCATACACATATAATCACATCATCTGCAAATAAGAATATTTTGACTTCCTTCTTTTCTGTTTGCATTCCTTTTATTTTGTTCTTTCTCTTCCCTTATTGCTTTAGCTAAGACTCCAAGCACTCTACTGAATAAGAGTGGAGAAGGCGTATATCTTTATCTCATTCCTTATTTTAGTGAAAATGCCTCAGTCTCCCCTGACCAATATCTGTTGGCTATAGTTTTCCATATAGAGTCTTCATCATGTTGAAGTATGTTTCCTTGCTAATTTTAAGGATTTTTATCATGAAGCAAAGATCTTTTGTCAAATGTCTTTTCTACATCTACTGAGGTAATACTATGAATTTTTATTTGTGAGTCTACTAATGTGCTTGTGGTGGTTTGAATGAGTGTCCCCCATAGGCTGTAAGTATTCAGACATTTGTCTGCAGTTGGTGGCACTGTTTTTGGAGGTCTTAGAAGGTGTGGCCGTGCTAGAGGAATTATGTCACTTGGGGCAGGCTTAGTGAGTTTAACAAGCCTCATGGTCTCCAGTTGCTCTCTCTCTGCTTCATGTGCTCATTGTGAGATGTGACCCTCGGTTTGCTGCTCCAGTCTCCAGCCACCATGCCTCCCACCACAATGGACTCTAATTCCCTGGAACTGTCAATCATAAGCTCAAATAAACTCTTCCTTTTATAAGTTCCTTGGTCATGGTGTTTTATCACAGCAACAGAAAGGTGACTAATACAGTAATTTGGTACCAGAGAGTTGGCTGTTGGCTGTGAAGAACCTGACCATGTGGATGTTTGGAGAAATGTGGAAGACTTTGGAACTTTGGGCTAGAAAAGCTGTAAGGGGCCATTTTAGTAGAAGCCTGGAAGAAAGCATGGCTGCAAAAAATGTAGTTCCAAAGGAAAATAAAGACTTAGGCAGCAACCGGGATATTTTGATAAAGAGTCTGGCAGCAGTTTACCCACAGCCCAGATGCTTGCCTGATGCTAAGTTGAAAAGCAATGGACTGATGTCTTTGGCAGAGGATATTTCAAGACAGCCTAATGTAGAAATGGTGGCGTGGCTTTTAATGGTGAATATTATACAGATCTACAGTTGATAGAAAGAAGCAAATGGGAGCAGAAGGAAATGCATTAATGTTACAGTTTGGTCTGAAAACTACACCTAGGAAGATCTAAAGGTGTGCCGGCCCAGTGCTTGGAAGAGAGGCTCCCTTTCATAAGGAGACTAAAGTGATTAAGGAGAGGCCTGGAGATTTACAAGTAAACAAAAGAATCAGTACCTTCAGGGCAAGACCACACGAAGCTAATCCTCCAGCTTTTGAAAGGAAAATACTGAAAGCATTTTCTACTCCAACAAGTCCAGGGCAGAGAAAAATTGCAAATGTGGTTAAAGTAGGAGAGAGTCCATCCCGAACTTGCAGCCAGATTCAGCAATTTCATTCACGTGGGTGCTGGCTTTAGAAGCATGAAGTTTGCAAGAGTGAAGGGGTCATCAGTTCTTCCTCCACGGTTTCAGAGAGCTGCCAAGGTCAGGCAGAGTGCTGCAGGGACGTCCCTGAATAAAGAAGGTCCTGATAGGTCATTTCGTGAAGCTGTGAATGTGAAGCCTGGTTGGCAGTGGAGACCCCAAGAAGACTTTTGAGATGCCAGACCTGTGAGATATTTGCCAAGGAGAGCTGCATACAAGGAGTGGTACCAGCCTAAGAAAGAGATGTATGTTTCAAGCAAAGCTGGGAGAGCTGAGCCATCTAAGCCCTTTGGAAGTCAAGTCCCAGAAGTTGCATGTGGAGCTAATGGACTTGGTGTTTGCCCTGCTGGTTTCTGGTCTTGTTTTGGTCCAGTATTTCCTCACTATGCCTCTATTCCTCCCTTTTGGGATGGGAATGTGTATTCATTTCCACTGTATGTTGGGAGTATGTAATTTGTCTTTTGAGTTTACAGGAGTAAAGTCTCAGAGGAGACTTTGGACTGTGGACTTTTGAATGGCATTGAAACTGGTAAAGACTATGGGGACTTTTAATGTTGGACTAAATGTATTTTGCATTTTATATGGTCAGGAGCCTATGGGGGCCAGAGAGTGGAATATGGTGGTTTGAATGAGTGTCCCCCATAGGCTGTAAGTATTCAGACATTTGTCTCCAGTTGGTGGCACTGTTTTTGGAGGCCTGTGGCCGTGCTAGAGGAAGTATGTCACTGGGGGCAGGCTTAGTGAATTTAACAAGCCTCGTGGTCTCCAGTTGCTCTCTCTCTGCTTTGTGTGCTCATTGTGAGATGTGACCCTCGGTTTGCTGCTCCAGTCTCCAGCCGCCATGCCTCCCACCACAATGGACGCTAATTCCCTGGAACCGTCAATAGTAAGCTCAAATAAACTCTTCCTTTTATAAGTTCCTTGGTGATGGTGTTTTATCACAGCAACAGAAAAGTGGCTAACACAGTGCTATATTTATTGATTTGCATACTTTAAAGCTCCTTGATCTGAGGAATGAAACCAGCTTGATAATGATGAGTGATTATTTAAATTTGATCATGGATTCAGTTTGTAAGTATTTTATTTAGAATTTTGAAATCCATTTTCATTAGGGAAATTGGCTTATAATATTGTTGTAGAGGGTCATATTGGCATTGTAAGATGATTCAGTAGCATTCTTTTTCTTTCTACTGTATGGAATAGTTTCAGGAGCATTGGTGATAGTTCTTCTTTAAAGGATGAGTAGAATTCAGCTGGGAATCCATCTGGGCTTGGCCTTCTTCTAAATGGGAGTCTTTTCTTGTTGCTTCAGTCTTATTGTGTGCTATAGCTCCGTTAAATTGTTCATATCCTCCTGGTTTAATTTTGGTGTGTTATGTGTGTCAAAAAATTCCAATTTCTGTTTGACTTTCCAAGTTATTGCAATATAGATTTTCAAATCATGCATTAATGATCCTCTGAGCTTCATTGGTATCTGCTTGTAATGTCTCCCTTTTCAGATCTAATTTTATTAATAGGGATGTTATCTCTAATTTTTTTTTCAGCTAAGTTTTGTCAATATTATTTTTCTTTTCAAGGAACTATCTTTTTCATTTATTCCTTGAGTTTTTAATGTTCAATTTCACTAATTTCTGTCTCAATATTTATGATTTCTTTCTATGCACTAAATTTATTTATTTTCGCATTTATTTGTTTAATTTTGAGACACAGTTGGCTTATAGTCCCAGCTGGCCTGGGACTATGCACACCAGGCTGGCCTTGAACTCAGAGGGATCCACCTGCCTCTGCCTCCCAAGTGCTGGGATTAAAGGCATGCCACCATGCCTGGCTTTGTTTTATTTTTAAATTAATTACATTTTATGTATATGAGTGTTTTGCCTGTGTGTATTTAAAGTCCACTTATGTGTACAATGCCTGAAAAGGCCAGAAGAGGGCATGGAATCCCCTGGAACTAGAGTTACAGAGGGCTGTTAGCTACTATATGGGTGTCTAGAGTTGAACCTTTCTCTTCTGAAAGAGCAGCCAGTGCTCTTAACCACTGATCCATCTCTCCAGCCCCCATGTACTGATTTTGAGGTTTGACTTTTTCTTTATTTGCTTGACATAGCTCTGACTTTTTTTGGTGTTTTGTTTTGTTTTGTTTTGTTTGTTTGTTTTTGAGACAGGGTCTCCTTTTAGTCCCAGCTGGCCTGGAGCTCACTATGTAGACCAGGCTAGGCTGGCCTTGAACTCACAGAGATCCACCTGCCTCTGCCTCCTGAGTGCTGGGATTACAGACATGTACCACCATGCCTGGCATTAAAGGTGGGTTTTAGCCACCATGTGGGTACTCAGAATTGAACCCAGGTCCTCTGCAAGAGCAGTCAGTGCTCTTAACCACTGAGCCATCTCTCCAGCCCAGCTCTAACTTATAGGTTCTTTTGCTGTTGACTTCTAGTTTTATTCATTGTGATCAAATAGAACACAAGAAGTTATTTCAATTTACTTGGATTTTTCAATACTTGCTTTATGTACTAAAATATGGTCTATTTACAGAAAGTTCCATAGGATGCTGAGAAGAATGTGTATTCTTCAGAGTTTAGATAAAATATTATGTAGATGTGTGTTGTCCACTTGGCCTTTACTGTCTTTTAACCCAGGTGTGTCTTTGTTGACTGCCCATTGGTTTGAGTGGGGAACTAAATAACCCACTATTTATTATTGTGTTGAGGTAAGTGTCTGTGTCTTATATGTTTGTTTTATGAATTTGAGGGCACCAATGTTCATTGAATATATGTTTAGAATTGTTATCTCCTCTTGATAGATTGTTCCCTTCATCAATACAAAGTTGCCTCATTTATCTTTTATGACTAATTTTGGTTTGAGGTCTACTTTGTCATATATTAATGCAGTTATGCCTGCCTGCAAGTTCCATTTACTTGGAATGCCCTTTTCTGTCTTATTATCATGAGGCCCCTTATCTTATCTTTGTCAGTGAGATTTCTTTTTATTATTATTTTTTAAGGGATTCACAATATAAGAGCACAGTTGTTTTCAGATCACATTGACGTTGCTCAGTTTGCCGTACAATTAGGTAATTGGTGTTAGCATCCACAGATGAGGGATACCATTCGTTGTTTGTTTTTCTTGGACTGTGTTACTTCACTCAGCATGATATCTTCTAGCTCCAGCCATTTACCTGCAAAGCTCATGATGTAATTTTTCTTTACCACTGCATAGAACTCCATTGTGTAGATGTACCACATTTTCTCTATCCACTCGTCAGTTGAGGGGCACATGGGTTGGTTCCAGCTCCTTGCTGTTGTGAAGAGAGCTGCAATAAACATGACTGTGCATGTATCTCTGCAGTAAGATGTGTCTGTGGGTTCATGCCCAGGAATGGTATGGCTGGGTCAGGTGGCAAGTTCATTCCAAGTCTTCCAAGGGTTCTCCACACTGCTTTCCTTAGTGGCTGTACAAGTTTACATTTCCACCAGCAGTGGAGTGAGATTTCTTGCAAGTAACAAATAGATAGGTTGTGTTTTTCAATCTAGCCTGCCAGTCTGTGACTTTTGTTTACACTATATATTTTTATTGAATTTATTGAATATTTTGTACATTTCATACAATACACCATAATCATATTTGGATACTCTCCCCTAACTGGGAGAGAATTTATGTGTGGTACTGTAAGCATAGCCAAATCTGCATGGCTGAAGTGGTCATAGATATTAGAGAAAACTCCAAGGCTGCCATATCCCTAGACAAATGTAATTTCTATGTGCAAACTATGGATACTTATATTTATAGATAAGTATTCCAATTGCCACTCATCAAAGAAACTTCTTTTGCAACAGAGATTATTACAAAGTTCCACAACTAGTCATATATAGAGATTGTCTGTGAATTGTCCAACCCTAAGTGACACATCTACAATGCAACCTCTACACGTAAGGCTCATGGAACATAGTGGAACAAGGAGTAGAGAGAACACAGATGAATTTCTCAACTCTCATCAATAAGCTCCTTCATGCAACAGAGAGCCATGAACCCAAAGGGACACAAATGGCCAAAGCGTCTGCATATTATGGGTCCTTAGACAGGACTCCTGTATTAAACTCCAGCCACCCATGGCTCAGGGACCTTTGCAGATGAGAAGGAGGAAAGATTGTAAGAGTCAGGGAGGAGGTACAGGACCACATCGAAATAGAATCCTACAGGCTCCTGGAACCTTGCTCATACAAACCTACAGCAATGGTGTCAGGATGCACAAGACCCATGCAAACTCAAGCAGATAAAAACCCAGACCAGAACAGAGGAAAGGGGTAGCAGGTCCCAATCTCAGTCAAAGAACTATTGGCAGCTGATTCTGCTGGATGAGGAACTGCTGAGGAGACCTCAGTGGACGAACTTGCACTGAGGAACATCTGGGAACACTAACTTGACTCAATAGGCCTTCACGCAAATGACAGAATGTATGAATTCTGGGGAGGGTGGTATGGGAGGGTGCCAATGGGGAGGAGGGCAGAAAATGATCAAGATTGGTTGAAATGTTCTGTATGAAATACACACAAATTCAATTACAAATTTATAAAAATAAATATACATTTTTATTGAATGCGCACTTCAGACATATCATGCATACATATCATCATAATATTTAGACACTGTCTCCTATCTGCATCAATCTAATGCCCCCCCACCAGATTTCATGCATTCTGTCATATGTATTAATTGAGATCATCAATGTTCAAAGTTGTTACTGAAAGGTATGCGTTCATTCTTGTAATTTCACTGTTTTGGCAATGTTTGGTGCTTTCTTTTTTAAGATTTTATTTATTATTTTTATTTGTATGAGTTTATTGCGTGCATGTATGTAAATGCACCAGTGTCATGCAATGCCCTCAGAGGTCAGAAGAGGGTCAGATGGGTGTGGGAATCAAGGCCAGATCTTCTGCAAGAGGAGTCAGTGTTGTTAACCACTGAACCACCTCTCCCGGGCCTGTCTGGTACTTTCTTAACCCTCGTTTAGCCATCTACTCTTCTAATGAAGTTTATTTTTTCATGTTATCTTATGGATGTGTTTAGCTTTCTTCCGAATGCATAGGATTCCTTCAAATATCTTTTGTAGCTATAGCTCAGTGGTCATGATTCTCTTTACTTTTTAAAAAAAATTTATTTATTTTTGTATGTGTATGAGTGTACTGTCTGCATATAGGTTTGTGCACCCGTGTCCTGCAATGCTGCAGAGGTCAGAAGAGGGCGTCGGAATCTCCTGGAACTGGCGTTAAAGATGGTTCTCAGCCGCCATGTGGGTGCTGGGGATCGAACCTGGGTCCTCTGCAAGAGCGGTTGGTGCTCTTAACAGCAAGGCCATCTCTCCAGCCCCCTTTACTTGGTTTTTACCATGAAAGTTTTTCTTTCTTTCAATCGCAAAGGATAGCTTTTCGGGATAAAGTAGTCTGCACTGGCAGCCACTGTCTTTCGGAGCTTGAGGTACATGTTTCCAAGGTCTTGCATTTAAAGTTTCTGTTAGTAAATCTGATGTTACTCTGACATGTTTGCCTTTCTGTGTGAATTGGTAGTTTCCTCTTGAACTGTTTTATTGCTGTACTTCGTGTCTTAGATCTCAGGTGACATGGGGGGGGATGCATTCAGATGTCATGTAACTTGGGGTTGTTCTTTCCAGGTTGGTTCTAATTACTTTTGTATCTGGCTAATCATCTTTTAACTTAGATTTAATTTTTCTACTATGCTCTTATTGCATATTTTCCATGCCTTTAAATTGTACTTCTATATTCAGAATTCATAAAGGTCTTTTAATGGTATTCCATAGACCTCCCATGTTTTGTTTGTACTTTTTAATTAATTTTTAGGGGGGTCTTTTTGAGACAGGGTCTCTCTTTAGTCTCAGCTGGCCTGGAACTCGCTGTGTAGACCAGGCTGGCCTTGAACTCACAAAGATCCACCTGCCTCTGCCTTTGCCTCCTAAGGGCTAGGGTTGAAGGCATGCATCACCACAGCCAATGGTGGTGAATATTTTCTGAGACTCTCTTTGTATAGATCTAGAGCTCCAACCCTCTTCTGTTGAACTTGCTCTTCACTGAAAGCAGAGCAATTGCCAAGTGGAACTGAGCCCTCCAGAGAAGACACTGGACTTTCCTCTTTTTTCTAAAGTTTCATTTCTTTGTTATGGAAACTGGTATTTTCCAGTGATAGCTATACCATAGAATAGCCACCCTCCTATCATTTCCAGGATGTCTTAGTACTCAGGGGTGTCCATCATCTTTTGTCTCTAAAACAAGCATATTGTTTTAGCTTATTCATATTATGTTTAGAATGTTTACTGCTCCTAAATTTATTTTTATATTAAATACTCAAAATCATATGCAACTGAGTATACAGATAGAGAAAATGAAATTTAAAACTAGCATCCACTCTAATGTTTTTGCCTGTTTGCTTAAGCTGTTGCTATTTTGAGGTAGGATCTGTGAAATATTGAAAATAGCTAGATTCTAAAATGATGCCTAGGGTTGCCTCCCTGAGTGCATCCCAGCTGGATGTCAATGCTCAGACAATTTGCTGAAGTGTGGTAAATATCCGGGTATCCTTCCACTTAACACCCAGCCTATATGATTGCAATGCTGCAGGAAGTGTCCTGGTGAGGAGGCAGTACAGAGCACACTCCATGGGATAAAGACACAAATAAAGTGGTCCTACACCTGCTGAGCCTCTGCTCTAGTCCTCTCAGAGTGTGTGAGAATGCTTGAGGTATGGACACACTCATTCTTCACACTCAAGACTAGTTCTCATGAAAGCAGTCCAAAGTACTGCCGAGCTGAATATAGGTGAAAAGGCCTGGGCTTGCTATTTTGAGGCCGGTTCTGTGAAATATTGAAAATAGCTATAGCGAGGGAGGCTCACTCCAGCCTATGATTCGGACCAGATTTCCTCACCATGGAACACAGCATAGTTCTGACTCAAAGCTTTTCTCCTCTGGCTAGCGGAGCCCTGAAGGACTCAATAGTCCCCCTGATCCTTGCCCTGGGCTTCTGGAAAAGGTCATTTAGGAAGAGCTCTTTTGCCTCTAGAACCATCCAGTCACCAACTCCTGTTATCTATAACAAGAGAGCTGAAACCACGCCTAGGCACTCACGGGACAAGCCCAGCTTTACTGGGTCAGATTCCAGCGGGGCGGGAGGCCTAATGAATCCCAGTTCAGATCAGTCAGGGTCTGTTTCTTTCTCTGGAACCAAACAGTAAGGCGTGCTGTTGCTTGCTCTCCTCTCCTCTGGGGTCCTGCTGAGATGCCTCTCTCTGTCAGTGGAGTGGAAGGACTTGGGACAGGTACATGAGGGCCTTACCAAGCTCTCTGCTGCAGGGAGCACATAAATTGAAGCTCTAGACCCACCTCAGGAAAGCTTGGGCTTTTTTCAAGACATTTTCAAATGATAAAAGCTGGTTTTCCTAACTTTCTGGGTTTTTTTTATTATTATTATTTTGAGGGGGATGGGATTGGTGAAGATCAAACCCGGAGCCTCAGTACACTAGGCAAGTGCTCTCCCACTGAGCAATGTCCCCAGCCCACAGGAACATTTTCTTGTCTGAGACATAGAAAGCACTATATGAGTCTACCTCGGTTCTGAGTGTATTATTCTTTTGCCCAGCTTGGGTATTTTTTTGTTGTTTTTCTTTTGAAGAGCATTTTCAGTCAGCTGTAAAGACCTTCAGAGATTTAACAAATGATATTCAATTGCTCTAATTAGAAGCATAGCAAACAAACAAACAAAAAAAAACAAACATTGGGGCTGAAGAGATGGCCTAGCGGTTAAGAGCACCGACTACTCTTGCAGAGGACCCTGGTTCAATCCCCAGCACCCACATGGTGGCTGAGAACCGTCTGTAACTCCAATTCCAGGAGAACTCCAGTTCTAGGGGAATCCGACACCCTCTTCTGACCTCTGCAGCATTGCATGACATGGGTGCACAGACCTACATGCAGACAGTACATTTAAACACATAAATTATTAATTAATTAATTTAATTAATTAATTAAAACATTTAAGGATCTTTCAGCAATCTGAACTAATTTCAATGAAAATACACATATGTGTGAAATTGAGGGTGACCCACTGCATGCCTTCAGCCATCCAAATGTTCACTGAGTTCCTAATGTATGCTGGACACTGAGTAAAGCCCAGTGTTTGCACAGTGAAAAATACATGTGACCTCTCTGTGTGGGTCTGGAGAGAAGAAGTGTGGATCTGATAACTAAGCAACTAAGGATTGTATTAACCCCAAACATGAATCAGTACAATCACTTAACTATGCTTCTCTCCTATTAGTCTTGTTGTTTAGGCTAATTGCCTCAACCACTTTCTTTCTAAGGCCTGACTCAGATCCAGTGCTTAACTTTCCACTTGAACACACAAACTACAGAAGTTCCAATGATGAGCTGTCATCTAAACTAGGGACATCTAAAATATAGAGAAAACAAAACCCTGGGACATACAGAGAGTTCAGTGGCCATGTGAAAACCATATTTGGCAGTGTCTAACTCCATAGCCCTGGCTGGCTTCAGGTTTTTATAACTGACTTTTTTTAACTTTTTACATTTTTAAATTTTTACTTTATGTATATGAGTGTGTTGCCTGCATATGTGTAAGTGCACCCGTGGTGTGCAATACCCATGGACGACAGAGAGGGTGTCATATCCCAGATGATTGTTAGCCTCTATGTGTAGGTGCTGGGATTCGAACCCAGGTCTTCTGTAAGAACAGTGAGTGCTCTTAACTGCTCAGGCATCTCTCCATCCCCATCATTAACATCTTCATAGCCCAGTTGTCCATAGTCAGATTAATATAGTGAACACAGAGGAATGCTCTGCCCTGGGGTCTTCTCATAAGTTCATTAAAGCAACAAGAGGCATTTAAACAAGGAAAAGTGAAGCAAAGGAAGAAACAGCTGTTCCATCCTGTGCTCCTCTCTCAACCCTGTCCCTGCAGACCATCACCCTGGGCACGCCTGGTTTGGATAGCTGAGTGACCAGGACGGAGCCCTGTGGCCCAAGCATTGGCAGTTGCTATGGGCCTCTAATGGCACCGACTGTCTTTAGGGGAAAACTGTGCAGGTCAAAGTTCACGCCAAAGCATTGTGGGAATGAGCACAATGTACCATGCACTGCCCTCTTCCCTGGCTCCACCCTGCAGAGGAAGCCTCCTCTCTCACTGCTGGTCCACTCCCAATGCCCCTGTCCCAGGCTGTGGCATCTGGAGCAGGTTCTTGTGTTACCATCAGCTAATGCAACCCTGACTCACACGCTCACCTGAGGCTCTCACTGCCCTAACTTCAGCAGTAATGAGAGAAACAGTCTTAAGGCCAGGCCATATAGAAAATCGTCTAATTCACAGAGCAATTTATACTAATGATGCTCATTAGCGTACGCAAAACAAGCTATGACTTTTATATCTTTTCTAGGCCAGGACGAGCATAGAAACAGTCTAGAGGGATTTCTTCATGCAGGAGGCAGCCATTTCTTTCCTTCACCTAATTATAAACTTTCTCCCCAAATGTCATCTGGACACTGTTATATAATTGTGTTTAAAATTATTTATTCATTGAGGGAATAACTGGTAACAGGGAGTGTGTCCTAAATCAAAGTAATGAAATGTCAGAAAATAAGAATATAATTTTAGGCTAGGGACATACTCAGTGGTAAAACACTTGGGTTCTGTTCCCAGCAATACTTACACATACATACATACATGCATACACACATTCATACATACACACATGCATACATACATGCATGCATACACATGCATACATGAATATATGCATGCATGCATACATGCATACATACATACAAATCTGTACAATCTTTTGTCTGTTTTAGACAGGGTCTTTCTGTAGTACCAGCTAGCTTGGAACTCACTGTGTAGACAAGCTGGCTTTGGTCTTACAGAGATCCACCTGCCTCTTTCCTCCCATGGCCTAGACTGAAGTCGTGAGCCACCACACCCCACTACATCTGTATGATTTTAATCCTGTTTTAAGCCCATGCTTCCAGTTCTATAAAAGTAGAATTTTTGTACCACCCACATATTAAGAAGATAAGTTCTTAATCTATTATCACAACAACACACAGAGACATACACAGAAATACACAATTCTAATATCTCTCAGGAAAGCACAAACTGAACTGAAATAAAATATAATTAAGCAAATATCAAAGGATTGGTTAATTTTCATATGGGAATAGCAATTTTCTGTGCATAGCAAAGACATCTAATTTACCCAGAAACATGAAAACATTGATCAGTGGTGTATAATATTATGTGAGACTCAGACACAGATCATTTGTCTATTTGTGTTTCTATGCTCTCTTTCTCTCTCTGTCTCTCTGTCTCTGTCTCTCTCTCTCTCTCTCTCTCTCTCACACACACACACACACACACTTTGTAAAGCTACCTGTGACACTGAGCTACACACAGATACACCTGTTGCACTGTCTATCACAATGGGGAAGACTCATAGGGAAATTCTTTCTCTCGCTCTTGCTTTTCCCCCCAAAGCTGTCAGTCCTGAGCATCCATCTGCTTTCCCAGACTCTCATTCCTGTCATTTGTGGCTCTCAGCGAATGTCTTGTTTTCACAAATGTCTGCCACCGACCTGTGGAGCCAAATCCCCACTATACTGAGCCTGTGAAGAAAACTCATACCCTCCCTTGACAAATGGCTACAATTGGATATAGAGCACTAAAATTAATAGTCCTGATTTGTCTAGTGTGCATCCTCATCAACAAGGACCACGGACAAACACAGAGACATCAGCACAACGTAGACTGATTTCCATAAATAAGTTGTAACTGATATATAATCTATTGTCATCTGATAGTAGAAGCTTCTTAATGAAGTAATAGTATAGACAGAGTTGCTTTAATTACATATGCAACTATACATATTCCTTTAAACCCATTAATAGAGAAATGTTACAATCATAGCACGTAGCCTTCTCCTGTAACTTTCTTCATCAAATGACCTCTTTCAAGGGCAGCGTTGATGACAGATACACTGGGTATTATTGGATACACAGCTAGGGACTTTATGCACATATCAGTTACTCTAGTGAAGTTTTTTTGAAATTGGAACTATTCACACAAAAGAAATGAGCATAGACCATTAAAATAATACCTTTTCTACATTGCAAATGTAATTGTCCCTTTTTCCTTGCTGTGTTTTTAATACCTCTACAAAGGTATTAAGAACAGAATTTTAAGATGGCATTTATATCTGAGCAAAGGACTCCAGAAGATTTTAATCCACCTAACTTGACTTCCCAAACCATTCAGTCATGCCAATGCAAAGTGACAGCAATGTCTTTCACAAGGGCCAGAGCCCCATCCCTCACCCTGCTCTGACTCCCTTGCAGGAAAGAAGTGTTGATTATGAAATTAGTTAAAGTTTCAGAATGACTGAAGAGGTGAATTGTGTTAGGTCAGCAGCTCAAATGTGATTCTCACAACTTTAGATTTATGACAAATTATAAGACGTTTTAGAGGGGAGAGTCTTTACCTCAATGTCTCTAAGATACTGCCACTCTAACATGTAGCAAATATCTCTAAATATTAAAGACACCATTTATATTTTTAATCCAAGTCTTCCAAATTCAGTAGCTTTTTCATACCTACAACACATGTCAGTTTGGACAAGATACATTCCCACTGCCCAGTAGCCACTTGTATTTAGTTGCTCCCTCCCTGCACAGTGCAGGCTTGTAGGGCTCGGCCAGCCACAGGGTGCAGAAGTGTGCAGTGGATGCTGGACAGAAGACTGATGGATAGGGGAGAAAGGAAAGAAGCCCCATCTTTCTGGGCTAGAGGCATTAGGATTTGTGTTCCAAATGAAGCTGTTTGGTAATCACTGTACAACTCTGTCTTTGTTTTCCATCTGAAAGATCCCCAGTCTCATTGTCATAGGTAATAGAGCTGAGTAACCTAGTAATGTCTTCAAGTGGTCTTAGAGGGTTCCGACCTTTCTAGTGCTCCATGATTTGATTAGTGATGACATGGATTTTCAAGATCCTATAAAAACATTGCTATATTGATTTCTCAATAAACATGTGTTAGGTGAAGGACCAAAAAAAAACATTACCCTGCAGCTTATTCTTTGATATAGAAATCTCCAGCTCTGGGCTGTAGAGCCTATGCTCATTTGCATGCTGGTCTTCTGTTTAAACAGCTTTCACAATTCAAAAGAATAAGTTTTATCTCTAGTCTAAAGTCATTATTTGCATTGGATTATAATAGAAATCCCTTGCTTTCAATAATAGGTCTTATTTATTGCACCATGCACAATGGACTGTATTTAGGATTGGTGGCTTATAAGTTATCTCATTGGGACTGAATCTCAACTGATTTTTTTAAAGTAGCTTCCTTGATATAAGATTCACATGCAGCAAAATGTATTCTTTAAAGTACACAAATTGGGTTTTATATATTCACAGAACTGTACAACTGTTGATATTATCTAATTTTAGTAAATTTTAATTTTAGTAAAAATCTCTGTGCAGATTAGCATTCACTATGTGGCACCCCTCCCCAGCCCAAGGTACCTACATTATAATTGGGGGGGGATCTTAAATGCAGAGCTTAAAGATTTGTGATTAGACAGTGGAATTTTGGGACGTTCTTTGCCGTCCCCCTCCCACTGACTTTGACCTCTGCTTTATAAATGCCTGTTGAGTAGTGTCCAAATTAGAAGGGGAGCATAGACAGTTCTGCCTGTTGGATGCTGGTCTTCCTAAGGTGTGCTCAGAGTACATAAACCACATCTCATTTCTGTGCTTAGTTGCTGTAAAATCAGACACATCACCATTTTGCATGAAGTTAGTTTGAAATCACCAGATGCTATGCTATCCCTGACCCTGAAGAGTTGTAAACAGTCTCACAGAGATTTGCATTAGGCCTGTGGCGTCCAAGTCTACTCAGAATCAGGCTCACTTAGGAGAGACTATGGATGGTCTAGATGAAGATTTTCCCCACCCCTGTCTAGAATTCACTCTCCACTCTATTCCTGAAACCTACCAGGGTGTGAATATGCATTGGCATGCATGCCTTCTGCTGAGTGGTCTGCGCCATTGCCCTGGGTATACCACAAACATTGTTTCTCCTATAAGAAAGTTAGCTGGTAGATAGTTCTGACAGTTCATGGTTATTCCTAGCTTTTGATTTTGTACTTCACTATACATGGCTTAGATTATTTGTTAACTGTGTCTTATATTCATATCATCTTCCCAAGTACAGTAATATTTTCTTAAGAAGAAATCTCATGGAGCTGGGAATGTAGTTCAGTAGTTTTGTGGTAGAGCTCCTGTCTAGAATGCCTGAGACCCTGGGTTTGATCTCCAGTGCTAGGAGAGAGAGAGAGAGAGAGAGAGAGAGAGAGAGAGAGAGAGAGAGAGATTCCAAAGCTTCTGTGAGATATTTCTGTCACTGCCCATTGGCCATCTCATCTCAGTGTGACCTCATGCCATCAATGTGTAATGTTAATAGAGCTGGTTTTGCTGACAGGTAGAAAGTTAGAATGTAAACCACTTTCTCTTTTGTCCCTGATTTATAATAGTGGAGAATTGGGCCCCTCACACCAGCTGTTCCCAGCAGGCGTTGCTCTGTCCTTACATTTGCTCTGCAGTCCCAGTACTCTCTACTGCTGGATTTGCCTCCTGTTTGAGCTTCTGTTTTGTTGCCATCTTTGTGCCAGGTGTTCAAAGGAATCACCTCCCAACCCCAATTCTCATCTCATCTCATGTCCTCATTTCTATCACCACGATGATCAGATGATCGTATATGCTCCATCTCCCTCCGCAGGCTGTGAGCTTGTCTAGGCTGTGTGCCATCTTCAAGGTCAGGTTGGACCCTTGTACACAGCATGGTACAAAGGCAGGCTCTTCATCAATGCTTGTCATGTGTATCAATAAATAAAGACAGTCCCAGAAGCTTTCTACCTAGCTGAAAAGACAACATTTTTGAAACAATGAAACAACAAGCTAATATCGTTTTAGGTGCTAATTATGTAAATCAGATAATATTTAAACCAAGAAACTTCATGTAATTATACAGAGTGAAGTAAGCACTCTGTATAATTGAATATTTATATATTTCAAACAGAACATCTCAATCAATCTTAACCATCATTGCCCCCCCCCCTTTCCATTGGCACCCTGCCATGCTGCACCCCCCCCCCGGAATTCATATTTTCTATCATTTATGTTAAGGCCTATTGTGTCAAATTAGCATCCCCAGATGTTCCTCAATGCAAGTTCATCCACTGGAGTCTAGTCAGCCTATGTAGAGTCCCTCCCTTTAAGAAGATCAGTTCTCTCTCTCTCTCTCTCTCTCTCTCTCTCTTCTCCCCACCCAAGAAATAATCAGTTGCCAATAATTCTTTGACTAAGATTATGGCTTATTGACCATTTCTACAGTTCTGTGCTGGGGATTTGTCTGCTTGAGTTTGCATAGGTCTTGTGAATACTGACACCATTGCTGTAGGTTCATGTGAGCAAGGACCCAGAAGCTTGTAGGAGGGACTCCATTTCCATATGCACCAGTTCCCTGGCTCCTACAATCTTTCTGCCTCTTCTTCCAGGATGGTCCCTGAGCTCTGGGTGGGTGAAGTTTAACATAGGAGTCCTGTTCTACAACCCACATTCTCTAGACTCTTGCTTTCCATGCTTTGGCCATTTGTGACTTTTTCTGTTCCTGGCCCTCTGTGCATGAGGGAGCTTCATTAATGAGAACTGAGAGATTCATTAGTGTCTTCTATACCCCTTGTTCTGTGTTTCATGAGCCTTAGGTATGGAGGTTGCATTGTTGATGTGCCACTTAGGCTTGAACAATTCACGAACAATGTGGTGTGACCAGTTGTGGTTCTGTGTAATAGTCTCCATCTGGTGCAAAAGAAGCTTCTTTGATGAGTGGTGACTGGGGTACTTGTCGGTAAATATAAGGATCCATATTTTGCATATAGTAAGAAATTATATTTGTGTAAGAATGTGACAGCCTTGGGGTTTTCTCTAAGATCCATGTGTAATTGGCTGTGTTTACAGTACCACACATGAGTTTCTTCCACTGAGTGGCATTTAAATCCAATTAGGTAAATACTGATTACCCCCAAGACAAAAGAGTGACTACTGCACCAATGTCACATGCTGTTCCTTTCACTGATGTGATTACTTGGTCTAGAACCTGGGGTTGGGCCATCGATTGGTGTTCTCCCTTAGCATCTTGTATAGTGCTCTGCTCAGCTATGAGAGCTTGCCTTCAGGGGAAGTGGTTTCCAGGTCAGGTCCAGCTCCATTGCTCCAAAACAATCTTTTTTTTTTAAATTGATGCTTTGTGTATTTCATACATCATTTTCCAATTCAGTTCAGGCATATTTACCCTTCCCTTCCCCCCATCCCACCCCACCCCATCCTAGATCATGCCTTCTGCCATAACTGTCCTGCATCTTTCTCTCAGTTTTTTTTTCCATTTTTTAGCAATAAGTGATAATTTATGAGTACAAGCATCCTTCATGTAAAACCTATTTGCAAGCAGTTGTGTCCAAACCCACACAGCCCGTTGGTCTCACCATCCAGCAGGGGGGGCTTGTATGTTCAATCAAGTTGATCAAATGAGTGTCCAGGCTATATTGCTGTAGGTTCACCATTCACCCCAATCACAGCCCTTACATTCTACCACAACCCCTCTTCTGCAGATTGTTCCCTAGGCTTAGACAAGGGGCACAGGTGGATGAGAAGCAAAACAGTCTACTTTCTCTGGAGCTGTTGTCTTGGACTCTGGTCGATTCTTCCTGTTTTCTTTCATGGGCTGACAATTTGTCCAGGAATAACTTTTCAATCCTACTAATGAAGCACAAGCAATAGATCTATATGTATTTAAACAGTATTAATGTTATCATAGGTTACTTTGGTATAGACACAGATGTTTGGATGGTTATGTAAATCCATGAATTACATTTTTTTTTCGTTGAATATGACAGGGTCTTTAACTGTGGCTTCTTATAACATCTCCTGACCATTACGCGGGCTGCAAAGCTTGTGGCATCGCCGTGGGTTACTGCCTCCAAGGGAGAGAGCCAATAGCCAAATCGAATTGGAATATACAGGCATGTGGCTGCCTCTCCTGCACAGCATTTCCAGGCAGGTGATGTGAAACTGGTGCGCCGGAGGAGTTTGCTTGACTCAAGGAGACCCTATTTGCTTTATGGCTATATTGGCCTTTGGTAACACTCTATGGAGTGTTCCAGAGACCATATGTACACTTGCATGTGTGGTCTCAATACATCTTTCCCATGTTAACATAGGTCTTCCACAGCAGGTCCTTATCACTCTCTTCTTGCAGGTATACACCAGTTAGAGGCAAGGAGCCTTTTTACCTTTTGTGGGGTCTTGGATTCCGTGGCCAAACATCTCTTTGCAGAATTAATCCATTGCTTATGTCAGAGCTTCTGTATCAATATATTTTGCTACGTGCATAGCTTAAGGGACTTTAGTATTATATTTGGTTCTGAATAGAGAATAATCCTTTTCACAGTTCCTATGGTTTTATTTCTTCCATTAAAGTAGGCAGTTTACTGGTTTTATAAGAGATTACCCTCTATAACAGTTGGCTCCAAATTTTACATTTGGAGAATGACCTCATCATTCTCATATTTCTCCTTGTTCTATGGGGGGGGAGGTAAGAAAGGTCTCTCATATTAAAAACCTTTGTGGCTCTCGAAGGTAAGTTTCATTAGGACTCATTATACGTAGTTGTTACAACACGTTAGGATCCCACAGAGGGAGTGGAATGTTTGTAGCAATCTGAGGCTTTTCTTCCTTTCAATGTTCGGAGGGCCAATCTTTCTGTTGGCACTTTCTGGTAATCCTACTTGATGCAAAAGCTGTATCTTTTCCTTTTCTTCAGCCCATTAAGTTGGTGACATTTTAACCTGTTGGAACATACAAATCTTTTCCCGTAGTTTAGTTTAAGATTTGAATTGCAAGGTTTTTGACAAAAAAGGTTTTCAATTTCTATCTGTATCCCCCTCCTTTTTTTCTTTTTTTTTGGTTTTTGTTTTTCTGACCCATGAGTCTCCAGAAGGCAGTTGGATTATACATACCTATAGGGGGTGGAATCAAGCACAGCTTTCATCATAATTCCACCCCATTGCTGTTTTGGGTGACTGTATGTGATTAACTTGGGAAGCAAACTTTAATTTTATCTGCTGCACACGAAATAAGATCGACAATTTGACAAATGGTACCTCATTTAAACTCAAAAAGTTCTGTACATCAAACGAAAAAAGAAACAATTAAAGGAAGTGAAAGAGAAAACCCACATCCAGGGGAGGGTGGAAACCTTCACTGCATATACATCTTACAAAGCATTAATTCCCAGATGATACAAGTTACTCACAAAACAAAGAAGAACGAAAACGAATTGAATCACTCACAAGATTGGAGCAACAGATGTCTGAATAGAGACTTCAGAGAGGAGGAATTAGGAGATGGCCGAGAAACATCTTCAGAAGTTTTCAACATCGCTGATAAATAAGGGAAATGCAAATTAAAACCACTTTGAGATATTCATCTTCTCCAATAAGACTGGCTAGGGATCAAGAAAAACCCGAATGATACCAAGTGCTGAGAGGTGTGGGGAAAGGGGAACACTCATCCACTGCTGGTGGGAAATGTAAACTTGTACAGCCCTATGGCAAGCAGTGTGGAGAACCTTTAGACGACTCAAAATGAGCCTGCCATTGACCCAGTCATACCTCCTGTCGGTAATTCTACCCACCAAGGACACATCCTACTATAAACATACATGCACAGCTATGTTTTATTGCAGCTTGTTCACAATAGCAAAAAGCTGGAAAAACCAGCCTAGGGCCCCTCAACTGACAAGTGGATAGAGAAACATGTGGTCCATCTTACACAAGGAGTTCTTGCTGTGGTAGTTAAGAGGGGGGACAACCTCCTGAACTTTTCAAGTAAATGGATGGAGCTAAACAACATTTATGTTAAGTGAAGTAACACAGTCCCAGAAAAAAAAGACAAATGGTGTCCCTCATATGTGGATGCTAGTGCCAATAGCCCAGATATAAATATTTCTCATGGAGAGGGATGCATAGTAAAAGAACAACAACAGAAAGACTGCATCAGAAAACTGACTGAAATGGTGAATTGGGAAGGGCGGGAGGGGCGGGAGAGGGACACGGGTGTATATTCGATTAATGCATATTTAATTGACGTGAGTTCAACAAGTATCCAGTTTTGCCCAGACACTGTATACAGGTTACATGGTGGTTTAGGACTCAGTAAAAGTAAATATGTGTATATTAAACAACATTGGTTTACAGGCTCTGATAAAAACGGTAATACATCTGAGTTAAATGGAGATATAAATTGCTGTTGTCCACGTTTATTCTACATAAAATCTGTATAACAATAACCTTAGGATTGTTACATACAAATGTTCTCTATAATTTTTCTGTTGTACGGTATCACCTCGTAGCATTCTCTTTCACCTATAAGATGATTTAAGGAAACAATCTTATTTTTAAAGTACGAGTCAACCACCTCCATCCAGATTAATGTACACTGGACTTTTTCTTTGCATTTCTTATGAAATGAAAAGACATGCCACTCACATTACCTGGGGACACTTCATGAAATCCACCTGTTTTATCCCCGTCCTCCCACCTCCCTTTCTACCTTATAGATGTTGCTCTCCCTCCCATGTTGCATCTACTTTTGGGGTGTCTCCGAGCCCTTCCTCTCAATGCATGGATCTACTCAGTCTTCCTGGCTTCTGTTCCCTCTTTCACCTGTTACTCAAAGTCTGCATTATAAAGAAAAGTCCAGAGCCAACCCAAGAAGCAGAGATTCCTTCCCTTCAGGAAGTGAGTAGGTGGAAGAAGGGGCTGTAATCTTACTACATGTGTTGTAAGAACAGGAAATGGGGGAGCCCTGGCTGAGCTGGTAAGGAGTCTTCCTCTCTGTTAGGGCATGGCCCCTGGCTGTTCACTTGGCAATGAGCACACAGAAACTATGGCTCGCTGCTCAGTCTAGGATAAGGTGAAAAAAGCCTCATAAGGTGTCACACTCCCTCATACAACACAGCATAGGGCTCAGGAAAGAGGTGTCCTACTGGGACCTGGAGCTCAGGTCAGCAAAGTTGTCCTGCCTCTCCCTTTCTGTGGGATTCCCATGTTTCAGTATAAGCTTTCTCCGGCATCTGCGGTTCGACATGTGCAGACTCACTTTTGTCTTCTGCTCATGTGAACAGCTATGCTCCTTCAGGAGCCTCAGTTTTGCTGTTTAATGCCCATTTTCCCAGGAAGTCTGGCACCCATCGTTTTATGTTCTATTGCTGAGTTTCCAACCTAGATTCTAAAATGCAGTGATACTGGCAGCACAGCACGTGTCTGTTAGAGTCCCACCAGAAAAAGGAGTCGTTCTTTAAACACAGGCAACTTCATTGAGTACAAGGGACTGTCTGGACTGCGTGCTTGATGGGAAATCTGAGAAGCAGAAAGGTGACCGTGAGGCAAGGTAGACGCTAGCAAGAGGAAGCAGCAGAGAACCGCGGAGGCTCAGAGAACGGACTCTCGTAGGCTTGTCCTGCGGGAGCTGGCGCCTCAGAGGAAGAGCCGCCTTTAATGAAGAGGACCCCCAAGAAGGACATGGGGAAATGTCCTGCTTTCTCTTCCTCTTCAACTACAGAAACCCTGAGTGTAGTGGTCAGGAGGACCCTGAGCTCCAGCCCAGAGTAGGGAAGGGACAGTAGTGAGGGACCAACCCTCACACACAGGCTGTAAATATCACTAAGGTTATGGCCAGGACACCTGTCCACCATGGTGCACAGCTGGCCGGGTCTTGTGACTGTACTAAGATGTGCTTCCATGGTCCGGGCGTACTGTAAGGGCTAGGCAAGGAAAATTCTGGGCAGTGTTCAATCTTTGGACATTGTGGGGTCCAGAGTGATCTGCTGAATGAATAGTCAGTATAACCTGCAGAATTTTAACGTAGGAAAGTATGGTCTGGTTAAGTGACTTCTTGAAAGCCCCCAGTAAATACCAATAAAATTTATATGCCACATTATCAAAGTTATCTATAACTAGGTGTGGTGGTGCATGCCTTTAATCCCAGCACTCAGGAGACAGAAGCAGGCAGGCTTCTGTGAGTTCAAGACCAGTCAGAGCTACATAGTGAAAGCCTGTCACAAAACAAAACAAAACAAAACAAAACAAAACAAAAAACAAAACAGGAGGAACCAAAGTTCCCAACACTAGAGTGGCAGGGCTCGGTAACATTTTAAAGCAGGAGGAGTTTGCAGCTGGTGCGCTTCTCCCTCCATGGCGGGCCTCCTGTGCAGGGGGGCATAGGCACAGGCATCCTATCCCCTCCACTACAGAGCACAGACACATCCTGGATGCATGTCGTGATCGCTCCTAGGAAGAAGCCAGGGAAAAGCAACCGTCGAGTCTTCTTTCAACAAGGATAAAGTCCTAGAGCAAAGGAATGCCTCTTTCAGAGATGTAGACATCCGTCATTGTCAAGAAGTGATTGTGTCAGTGCAGGTGGAGATTTGTCACCACCCCTTAGGTGAGACCCACTGAGTCCTGTGCCGAGAAGACCGACTTCAAAATGATTTTGCTTTGTAACTTTGAATGCATTTAATTCTAGATTTGGGAGAGCCATTGATAATTAAGACAGAGAAGAACTTTAAAAATCGATAGCATCAGCCATGTCCTGAGATATATGTCTTGCAGATTTAAGCAAGATGAGGAGCACATACTTCCCATGAGTAAATATTTGGTTACAATCATGGGAAAATGCTAATATAAAAATAGAGATTTTTTTTTTTTAAAGATGATGACATTATAGGACAAGGACAAGATCTCTGGAATGCAGTAGACTTCAGGGAGCCCTTTTCTATAAGTGTGGGTTTCCTGTTTCTTAAGGAAGTACTTTGTGGAGAGCATGTGGCTAGGACAATGGACTTGAATTATCCAAATAAGAAAAGATACATCCCTTTCTCCTCTGTTCCAGATGCCTCTAAGGATGTCATTCAGCACAGGTGTATGTGTGTGAGTTTGTGTGTCCATGTGTATAGGTATGTGTGTATATGTGTATAGGTAATGTGTATGTGTCTGATAATTTCCTACACATTTCCCTAAGGATAATAACAAATTCAGAGAGCCTCTAATTGGCAATAGGATAGTTTAGTGGTATAACTTTCAACAAATCCAGTGTTTTGTTGATAGTATAAAACACATAACACTTATGAGAATTTGTATTACTAATAAAATCCAAGAAAGCCCACATTTCCCAGGGTATATTATAATAGTGGTAGCAACATTCTCTTTAATGGGAAATACCTAGTTTTATTAATAATAATCTTTTCTCCTTCAACTCTTGAGTTTCCCCAAGACACTCCTAGCTGAGCTAAGAGAACAAGCAGCAGAGTCCAGAGTGCCGTGAGCCCTCTGGGTGAGCTGTAGTTTTCTCTCTCTCGTCCTTTCTAACATAATTAACTTTTCTTTGCTTTTAACTATCAACATAAGTTGCTCTTACAATCGTAAAAATCATTTGAATGTTTCCAGTGGTTGATAGGTACTGAGAAGCCAATCGTGCCATTTAAGTCTGTACCCCTAAACCAGCACTCACACCTGTGCAATACACAGATGAATCTGTAAAGCTGTTGTTATTGTACATTCCCATTACTGATCTTCAGCAAACACCTTTATGAACCACAGATAAATGAGTACATTCATCCACTTTTAACTCAAGCTCTACATTTCCCAGAACCATAGTAACATGACTTAGAGTCTTCTCTAGACAATAAAGCTGTCACAAGGTAGTACAGATCTCATCCATAATTGCAGACAGATGAGCAGAAAGAAGGGATATATGAGGTAGATTCTTAAAGCATTTCCATTGACACAATATTGTGTAGACTGATGATGCAGTTTGATTCAGTATATTCAATGTATTCGGTTATCAAATGATCTAATGAGGTTAATTAGTATTTGCTTCAACTATGGGAACTTTCTAAAAAGGAAAAGGAAATGCAACTCTCCTCAAGTCATGTATTAGCATTTATGTCAAAGCATGTGTTTTAACCCAAGCAAAACAGCAATATCGTATTCAGACTATGAAAAGGAATATTTTTCGATAAAATAGGTGACTATTCACTGTGTGCTGGGACAGGTGGCATGTACACACCTCACTCTGCAGGGGTCACAGTAGTCTCTTGACCAGTGAGGAAACTGCACAGGGCCAGATGAATCCAACGTAGTCATTTTGTGGGGACCCAGGTCCCAGCTAACTGATGATGCCTCTTATGGACTCTGCTACTGCCACATTCTGCTCTTAGAGCACCAAATCCATGCTCCATGTATATCTCTTTAACTGAGACATTTTACCCTATCCTAACCTTAGGGAAATGTGGTTGGGATTGAAACTCTAAGGACAATGCAGTCATGTTCAAAGACCTGAGATCAAAGAGTTAGAGGAGAAAGAGTCTTTTCAAAAGAAACCAGTGAACTTCTCTTTCACAATCCACAGATCACAGGCAAGCTGGTTAGAATGTGAATGATAGAGACTGTCAAATGAGACTTCATTGTGAGTCTAGTTGTAAAATTACAGAAAATAACTTCCTGAAATCACATGCTTGCTGCACGGAACCACAGGACTTTTGTTAGAGTTGAGTTGTGTTCATGTGAGTATTTGTACTCTGATAACCAGACATCTGAAATACAGTATCATCTAATTTATACAGAAAACTCAGTAAGCCTAAAGTTTTCTTTTGTGAATTTCCTAGAATATAAGTTTTGTGTAACAGATAACTACCCTAAAATGGACCCTGTACTTTTAAAACAGTTGGTAATCAATGTATTTTAAAAGGTTTGGCAGATGTCCCTTTCTCGCCATCAAGATATATTGCATGAAATTCTGGAATCAATAGAAATTTTTTAGATATATTTTTTATTTATTTATTTATTTATTTATTTATTTATTTATTTATCTTTTTGAGACAGGGTTTCCCTGTAGCCCCAGCTGTCCTAGCACTATGTAACTTGAAACTTTTTATGTGGGGGTGGGACCCTTCCGATCCTCCAGCCCTTACTGGCAAATGCTAGTCCATTTCTTCCTTCAGACAAAGCAGGCATGCTTCCCACTTCTCTTTGTCTAAATACTGCCCCACTTGGCTGCAGGCTGATTCCCACAGTCCTTTCCTCAACCCCTCAGTATTCTACCCTGTTTGTCTCCAATGTAGCACCTTTTAGCATTAGTTTTCTGCCTTTTAACTTGCCTATTGATTTCTGTCTCTCCCAGTTAGAAACTATGCTCCTTCTTTGACTTATCTCCATGACCTCAGGTTTTAGGAGTCTCCTTGGTTAGACCAGACATTCAATAAAGAAATGTTGAATAAAGAGATAGCAGATTCAAGTGCCTGGGTCAGAAATTTCTATATCTGTCTGTATAGTTTATCTATTTGCTCACTTTAGTAATTATTTCATATCTACTGTATGCTAAGCTCCGAATTTGCTGCCACGTCTTCTCCCTTAATGAAATTTCCAAGCCATTTGGTCAATGTCCTTTAGTAAAATGCTACCTAAGCCTTGGGACAAGTATTTGGCCACTTCCGTGCTTTCAACTCTCAGATGGAGCCAATGAGAACTTGTCTTCCGAGGCTCAGTTTCCAAGCACAGTTCTATTCCTCAGGGTGGATGAAGAACAGCTAAGTAACATGTGAAACGTACTAGCTGGAATGAGTAGGAATTGTAAAGTCTCTTTCAAATGATTTAGATGATCAATAAGATTAAATTCCTAGACTAGACCCATTGTGCTGCAGCCTGGACATCAGAACACCATAACTTTATTGAACAATGTTGCAAGATGCATTATGATCTGCCAAATTCACTTGTTGAATTTTTAATTGCCAGTACCCCAGGATGTGACTATGTTTAGAAACTGGTCTTCTTTAAAGAGCTCATCCAGGTCCATCCTAATCCAGTATTTCCAGTGTCCTTATAAGAGAGATGAAGACACAGGTCTGTATGTGGGCGAGACCTGGTGAAGGCACTGGAAGACAGATAATAGCCATCTGTGAGAGGAGGGAGACTTTCAAAGAGAGCTTGTCAATCTACACCTTGATTTGGGATTTCCAGCCTCTACCAATGTTCTCAAATAAATTTCTGCTATTTAACTTTGCTATATCAGCAAAGCAGACTAACACAAACACAATTCTGTAAATGGGAGGTAGCAAAATTTTGTTCTTGACTTTAAGGGTCTCAAATTTTGAGGAACAGGGAAATAAACAGACAACTGTAATCCCTGTAATGACTCCTTATCCGGAGATGCTCACACAGTGCTTGCAGCAGACACTCTACAGAATTGTACTCTACAGCTTTGAGTTAAGATGGGAAGCTGAGGGCTGGAGAGACAGCTCAGCGTTGAGAGCTCCAACTGCTCTTGCAGAGGATGCAAGTTCGATTCCCAGCTCCCATATGGAGGCTAAGAACCATCTTTGACTCCAGTTCCAGGGGAATCCAATGCCCTCTTCTGACCTCTGCAGCAATGCACAACATGAGTGCACCAACCTACATGCAGACAGTACATTCATACAAATAAAAAATAATAAATTTTTAAAAATTAAAAAAAAAGATGGGAAGCTGATAGGATGTAGTCCCCGGACCTGATGTGAAAGGTAGGTAAGCACACAGAAAGGCGAGAAGACAGACCCACTGCCAGGCAGATCAAGCAGCAGCACACTGATTAGACCTGGGAGAGTGATAGGCTCTTAGAGGAATGTGGCTGCAGGAGATAAGGCTGAAGTGAAGGAAGATCAGAGCAAGAGAGGGCTTCTTCCTCCTCCTCAGAAGCCTGGGTTGAACTGATGGCCTTGGGAATTCACTGGAAGGTTTTAACCATGGTCACTAACCTTGGCTTTTAGAGGGATTTCTTAGGAATTACAGGAGAAATCAATAAAGAAACTGGCATAAAATTTTAGACAAAAGGGCCAGGGAGATGGCCCAGTGGGTTATCTGCTTGTCTTGCAATCACAGAGGCTTCAGGTTTATCACCAGACTTCACATAAGAAAAGCCAGGCTTTTTCAATCCCTGAACTAGGAAGGCAGAGACAGGGAGATCCCCTGAGGCCTGCTGGTGGGCTAACCCAGCCAGCCAGTCCACATAAGGCTGAAGGTAGCTTAGTAACAACACCCAAGGTTGTCCTCTGGCCTTTCCATGTGTGAGCATATATGCTCTGCACACAAACATGTACCTGAATACACAACCAAAAAATCCAGACTCCGAAGATCAGACTAGGAGCTGAATGTAGAGAAACAATTAAGGGGATCATAGAGAAGGGACATGAGAATGGTGAGTGAGTGTGAATGGAGCATGGGAGGGAGGTGAAGGAAGCAGAGGCACAACATGGGGCTCCCCAGGTTGGCATTTGAGCAACCGAGTGAAGCCCCAGGCAGTGACAAAGGGAAACAAGAGCGAGCAGTAGGAAGCAGCCAGGCAGCCCATGGGGGGCTATTTTCTCACAACACACGCGCTCGTGCGACACACACAGAGACTTTTTTGGCATCATCTCTGATTCTTTCTCTCTGGAGGCTTGTGTTCTTAGAGTGCTTTAGCCATTTGTAGTGGATTGTAATTTTGCTTTTGAATCCCCCAAGAAATTATAGCTAGTATGATTTCCTAAATATTCTCATCCTGAAGCAGACAAAAAAATGGATTTCTGAAATAAAATGGGATTTATAAAGAAAAAACAATGAAAAAAAGAGAAAAAAACAATGAAATGGAAAAATGTCAAAATCTGAAATAATCCCTTAAAATTTGGCAAAAGTTTTGTAAACAAAATATAAAAAAACCAAAACACTGATTGCTAAAAAGCCAAATGATGTAAAAATCTCAAACAAAAGCCTGCAAGAATTAACTATCCATACAAAAGTCAAAAATGAAAATTGATTGTATTTAGAAATGGATGTAGTTATAAAGTCTGATGTGAATTCAGGCTTCCTGCCACGTGGTCTTGCTGTGGCTCAGCAGAAATGGGGCAGCCTCGAGATGGCGGCTGAGGAATGGGCGTGGCTGCCGCACCCTTCTGTTTGAAAAAAGCCCATGGCAGTGGCAACTGAACGTGGCATGGCTGTGCAGAGGAGGGGAAAAACCATGGCGGAGATGGTGTGTGCAGTGAGGCAGCGGAGAAGGCACAGTAAAAGAAAGAAAAAAGACTGCAGAGGGCAGAGAAAGAGAGGGAGAGGGAGAGGAAAAAAAGATAAGTGAAGTCTTTTTAGTCTCAGAAGCAGCCACTCGAGTGCTAAGGCACATCAGCCCTAGTTCTAAGTGGGTGCTCAGAGACCCCAGGTCCGTGTGACCAGTGTGGGAGTCTCTGAAATCGGGGCCTACAGGTCTGTGAATTCAGCATCCCAAAATTACAGAGGAGGCCAAAATTCAGGTCCAGATTCTGTCCCCAGCGTCCTGGTAGACAGACAGCAATCTGGACGGGAAAAGTCGGGGGGAATCCCTGATTTTGCCAGCACTCAGGGATCCAAAAGGGAACGGCTATAATGGGAGACTAAGAAGAATGGAGAAAGAGGATCGGAGGGAAGGCAGAGGGAAAGCAGTAGATAGGACAGGAAGTGTCGCGGGGGAGGGGGCAGGTGGGGGGGGCAGAACACACGCAGGGTTACACAGAAGGTAGGGGTGGGAGATAGAATCTTCCCTCACTCAGGTGCCCGCAAGGCGACTTAGGAAGTCTTACCATGAGGGCCACACGTATAAACCCCGTGCTGGTCACAAGTGTGATGAGTGTCCGATAAGGTTAAACGACTTCAGCGGAACCTCGGTAAGGAGAAGAGAGAGGGTACCTTTGGCCAAGAGGCAGAGGGTGGAGGGAGAAAGTACAAGGGGAATGAAGTGGAGAGAGAGAGAGAGAGAGAGAGAGAGAGAGAGAGAGAGAGAGAGAAGGGAGAGTGGGGTAGAGCAGAGTGGTACCTCATCATGAAATGTGGCAGCTGGTTGTCCGGAGAAATACACTGCAGGAAGTCCGACCAAGTCCACAGCACCAATAATATTAAGTATAAAAAAGCAGGAAATAATAAAAAGGCACATGAAGCATAGGTCACTCTAGGAGCATGCTTTACTTCCATGTGGGACTGCCAGCGTGAGCCGCCTGCAGACACGTGGTGGGACCAGGCAGTATGGCAGCGGGTAGAGAGAGTGGGGTGGGACGGGGACAGAGAGAGTCAGAGAGGGAGAGAGGCAGAGAGAGAGAGTTATGGCGGCTGGGGTCCACCTTTATACCCATGGGGGCGGGGCCTCAGGTAAGTGGGAAGGGGTCAGAGGATTGGCTGCTTCTGGAGGAAGTGTGCACCTGTGTGTCCCTTAGGATTCTGGGAAGCCTGGACCTAACACTTTGGCAATTCAATTCAATCCTATAAACATTTGAAATTCTATTACCAGGTAGTCAGTTACGAGGGCTTGGTTCTTTCACTATAATGAAAGTTCATTTTAATTTTTTATTTTATTTATTTTATTTTATTATTTTTGTATGTGTATGAATGTACTGTCTGGATGTAGGTTTGTGCACCCATGTGGTGAAATGCCCTGGAGGTCAGAAGAGGGTGTTGGATTATTATTTTTTTTTATTTTATTATTTTCGTATGTGTATGAATGTACTGTCTGGATGTAGGTTTGTGCACCCGGGTCGTGAAATGCCCTGGAGGTCAGAAGAGGGTGTTGGATTATTTTATTTTATTATTTTCATATGTGTATGAATGTACTGTCTGCATGTAGGTCTGTGCACCCATGTTGTGCAATGCTGCGGAGGTCAGAAGAGGGTGTCGGATTCCCCTGGAACTGGAGTTAAAGATGGTTCTCAGCTGCCATGTGGGTGCTGGGGATCAAACCGGGTCCTCTGCAAGAGCACTCGGCACTCTTAATGGCTAGGCCATCTCTCCAGCCTATGAAAGTTCATTTTAATGGTCTCATGATTTAGGTTGCTTAGAAGAGCTGAAATGTTTGTCAATGGTGAAATGACTGTAACAGTGAGGAAGGTGCTCCCCTGATGGTACTAGATGGCATGCAAACAGTCATGCCTCATTTGTACCTCACGGTGATGCTGTGAGGTAGTGAGGACTCCTTTCCTGTAAAGACAGGACATTAGGAATATGGAATTGAAGGGCAGGTTTGATGGCTTACACCTGTAATCCTAGCTCTTGGAAGCAGGAAGGAGGATAAGTACAAGTTTGAGGTCAACATAGACTGCAGAGTGAGAACTTTTCTCTAAAGAAAATATAGAAAGAAATGCAGAATCTTATCTTAAACAATTTTTAGGAAAAAGTAAAAGACATACGTAATTACTTAAAACAGCAAGCTGTGCTGGCACGCCTTTAATCCCAGCCCCTCGGGGGGCAGAGGCAGATGGATCTCTGTGAGTTCAAGTCCAGCCTGGTCTACAGAGTGAGTTCCAGGCCAGCTGGGACTAAAGGAAGACTCTGTCTCAAAAAGATCAAAACAACAACAACAACAACAAAAAAAAAACAAAACAAAACAAAGAAACAAAACCCCAGCAAGTTGTATGGATTGTTCAACTTTTTCTGAACTACAGGATTAATATTAGTTCATTATAAAAAGTTAGAAGACAGGGGAAAACAAAGTAGGAAAATCATCCCATAACACCAGCTATAAATATCTAATATTTTAGCATATGATTTTTAGTTTTCAATATAGTTTAACAAACTTTTAACCTAAGTATGCAATCTTTTTTTAATATCGTACTTTTAAAATACAGTATCAGCTAGTGATTTAAGTAACCTGTGTGAAGCTTATACTGAGGTTCATGCCACTGTTCTATTTAAGAACCTTGCTCTACAAAAACGTCAGCCCTCTCATCTGCATGACCAATTATTTCTCCTCATTGGTTCACTTCCACCAGTTTTTAAACCTGCTGCAATACGTCTCATATAAACAAACAACAACAACAACAACACCAGAAAACAGCTGTCCCTGGATCCAGACACTTCTGCCTTTTACCGTAAAAATCTTCAAGCTGTTTGTGTGCATTTTCCTTCTCATATTCTCTCTTTGGCCCATCCCTGTCAAGCCACAACCCCAGTGACTTTCACATTGTTCTAGTCAAAGGACACTTCTCTGCCCCATCTTATACAACAACGTAGATCACTCTTGTCAATGTCACTATAGTGAGATACTCTACAATGACCCCTCCCCAGCCTCCAGATGCCCCTTCCCCTCAGTCTTGCCTGCCTGACCACTCCTAAGACATTGGCCCTGCATTCTTCTCCAAATGCTGCCCTTGAAACACAGGTGAGACAATGGCCTTCATCTGTTGCTCCTCACTTCCTAGGTGAACTCACCGAATTTATGGCTTTAAATATCATCTATAAACTGATAACTTCTAAATCAAATGCCTGTTCCCAGTGCTCTCATCCTATGTGGTTAGTGTCTAAGCTCATCAAAGTAGGGTAAGTGATGCTGCCTTGGGGTTCACTCACAGTTTTATTTCTCATGTCCAGGAAATCTTCTACTGCTGTCTGTGGCTACGAGGTTCTCCCGGATGTGAACCTCTCTCCAAGTGAAAGGTCCACAGATATAGCTCTACCATCTTTGAGGGTTTGGATGTCCTTTGTTGCTAAACTGGCCGGATAGCCTCAGATAGATATCTACCTATCTCTACCCATCTCCTCCAAGCACTGGGGTTACCGGTATGAGCTACCTTGGCTGGCTTTTACACAGACACTGACGATTCTAATTCAGGTCTTCATTCTTGTGCAGCTAGAACTTTACCCACTGAACCATCTACACAATAATTCATAACTATTAAATTATCTTTACTGATTTTAATGCCTTCTCTCAAATTACATCTGTTAAGACTGAGGTGTTGTTATACTTGCTTATCTGAAAATTAGTTACAGGCAGGAAAACATTTATGTGACTAATTAAAAATTTAACGTTTGTAAAAGTCTTATGTTGAGTGACCTCCAACATCTCTCTCTCTCAGAGAAACCTCAGAACTGTGCAAGCTTAAACATTAACTGGCAGAGTGAATCAGGAAACATACTGTTTCTGCTGGCATCGATTTCCTCTGTGAATCAGCCATTCAAGAGATCTGGGTCTGTCCATGAATTGGCTTTTAAATAACGAGCAACAATCATCTATTTACCACTTACAGGCCCTTAGGGAAACGTGAATGAAGATGAAGTATTGTGTAATAACCGTAACGTATTTGCTATTTAGTAGTCAAATACAACCTTTCTTTAAGGTCAATGTGGTTAGATAGCAGGAAGTGATTTTTACGGGCAAATTAGTTTCTATTGCTTAGGCTCTAGTCCGCTGATGCAGAGTGACCAGGTGGATGGATTTGCATTCCACTCCTTCTACCCACTGGTCCTAGTGGAGGTCACCTCCTGGTCACCTCACCTGGACAGCAAAGGGACAGCCAGAGCCAGGAAAGCATGCAGCTCTCCTGTTTGGAACTCTGATAAGTAAGATGTGAAAGAAACAGCTGATACAGATGTGTCAGTGAGGGCTGAGCACTCGGTCATTCTTGGTACCTTCTGCATCATGCACCCCTGTCACTACAGTGAGATACTGTTGCCCACTACAATCAGATTCTTCTCTGACCAAAGTTGGGAGCAGGCCAGGTCTATGGGTACAAGCAAAAAAATATTTAAAAGGTAATTTGACAGCATGACCACTTATCAAAATAAACAACAATAACAAGTTCCACTGTAGGGCCTGTGAGCTCCCGAGCCATGAGCTTTTGACCAGGATTGCAATACCAGGCATGAAATTTCTTCCTGTGAAGCAGGCCTCAAATCCAATGAGAAAGCATTTATTACCCATGACAGGCATGCCATTAATACACCAGTAGACATATCTCACCTGGCAGGTTGGTACGATTATATTGATTCTCCTGCAATAAGAACATCCCTCCAGGCACAAGACATGTATCAGTGTCATCAAGACTGTCTCTAAATTCGTAATTAATTTTTGTTACCTTGGTAAGACTTCAGTAGCTGTACTCCACCAGGTCATTTTTCTTCCTTCCTTTCTCCCTCATTTTCTCTCTCCATTCTCCTTTTCCTTCATGATTTTTAAACTTAAATATCACCTATAAGTTTATTCTTGGAGAAAAATGGGCTAAATAAAATGTAGGAATTATCAAAAGGAAATCAAACATGGTCGTATGTTTAATGTGACTAACAAAAGCTTTGCTTAGCTCTTTTATTGTTGTTTGGATATTTTGTTCTGAGTTTTTCGTTTTTATTTATTTACTCATATTTTATGTGTATGAGTGTTTTGCCTACATGTATGTGAACCATGGCAAGTCATACTAGGAGGACACCAGAGAGGGCATCAGATCCCCTGGAACTGGAGGTTGTTAGGTCTTCCCTGTGAATGCTGACATCCAGATCCAGGAGGTCCTCAGCAGGAGCAGAAGCCCCAGGTCTTCCCTGAGGATGCTGACATCCAGATCCAGGTCCTCAGCAGGAGCAGGAGCCCCAGGTCTTCCCTGAGGATGCTGACATCCATTCCAGGTCCTCAGCAGGAGCAGGAGCCCCAGGTCTTCCCTGAGGATGCTGACATCCATTCCAGGTCCTCAGCAGGAGCAGGAGCCCCATGCCTTTCCTTCACATGAGGCACTGTTATTTCTCTCTCCCACTGGACAGTGAACAAGTTGAAGGAGAGACATGTGTTTGGTACACTTTGTACCTCCTACTTTTTACCTCTAAGAGCATCTCTGCATCAGTGACTGAACTATAGACTATAATGCAATATGAAAGGGAAGGTCCAGGAAAGCTGTTTAAGCTGCAGCCCAGGAAGACCCCAAGCTTGATCCTAGCCGCGTTGGCAGAGACCAGTTTTGCTTATTAGGAGAGTGGTCAAAAAACATTTTTTTGGAGGATCTAGAGAAAATTACTTCAACAAGCTCTAATCTGGACATGCAAAAATGCCCTACGACCCTTCAAACCTAAGGTAACACTGAGTCATGCAGCTTCTTAAAGGTTAGCACGGCCTTCCAGAATATGAGAAAACCACAGACTATTATTGGATGCAGCTATTGCCAGCCTGATCCCTAAAGAATGGCTTTGGGCCGGGCGTGGTGGCGCACACCTTTAATCCTGCACTTGGGAGGCAACTGGAGGGTGGGAGCGGAACACGAGGCAGGTGATCTTTGTGAGTTCAAGGCCAGCCTGGTCTCAAGAGTGAGTTACCAGGACAGGTGGGGCTACAGGAGACCCTGTTTCAAAAAAAAAAAAAAAAGAAAGAAAAAAAGAATGGCTTTGGTCTCTTGTCTCTTATACGTGCTACTGAAATATATAGATGATAGATAGATAGATAGATGAAAGGTAGATGATAGATAGATAGATGATACATAGATAATAGATAGATGATTGATAGATAGATGATAGATAGGTGATAGGTAGATGATAGATAGATGATAGAGAGATGATAGATGGTAGATGACAGATAGATGGATGATTGATAGATAGATAGATAGATAGATAGATGATAGAGAGAGGATAGATGACAGACAGATGATAGATAGATGGTAGCTAGATGGTAGATAGAGAGATGATAGATAGATAGATAGATAGATAGATAGATAGATAGATGACAGATGAATGGATGATAGATGACAGATAGATAGGTGATAGATGACAGATAGATGATAGATAGATAGATAGTAGATATGGTAGTTAGATGATAGAGAGATAGATAGATGATAGATAGCTAGATGGTAGACAGAGAGATAGATGGTAGATAGATGATAGATGATAAATAGATGATACATAGATAAGATGACAGATATATGCATCTGCATATATGGTGTGCACCTGCTTTTGCATGAGCTCTGCATTTCTTTGCAAACAGGTTCATGTGTTCTTCCACACTAATAACTTCTATGTGACATGATATAAATCCATCACCATGAGATACTGCATTTTTAGAGGCTCCTAGGCGTCAATGAAGGGAATTTATGCTGTTAAGGACATGCTTATCTGCCTGCTTTGAAGTAAGAAATGGAGGCCATTGGTAGGACATCAACAAACACAACAGAGAAAGCCCAAGTTAAGGTTTCCATCCTTATCCTGCCTACAGATCTTCATATATATAGTTACATGAATGAACTGCCATGCCCTGAAAGATATGCTCTGTGACAGTACCTCTGTTTTCTTCTTCTCATTTGGTTTTTAGAGGCATCTTGTGTGATGAAGTGAGTTCATCAATTTTGTGAACCTGAGTGGTCCTGTTTTAGTTTCCCTATAAAAATCAAGAGGAGGAGGTGAAGGCAGATGGGGACTAGAAAGGGCAGCTATCTGAACAGCAGCTCCCCAGGCTTCCTAAGGCCACGTGATATTTTAGTTCAGATGTGTTTTGAACCCAGTCATAAAGGACATTAGCCTACAGGCATCACAAATCTCAGAAACAGCTCCAGTAAGTGCTTTGTTATCCAGCAGGAGAGAGAAGCCACAGCCTCCAGGAACAGCTGCATTTGATTGCCAGTGAAATCAAAGGGAAATGCTTTTGCCTGTACCATGCATGGTGTCCTAAATTCCAATCAAACACAAAACAAGGCAGCTAAGTGACACTTGCTTAGTGACAGTGTGGAAGTGAAGTGCAGACAGTGTGCCCATTAAAAATGATGTGCCTGCAGAGAGACTGTGAGAATCACTGAACACTATCCATGACTCCCCCACCGAAGTAGACAGTAGGTCCTGAAATCAATCATGTCTCATATTTTACTTTGGAATTTTGTTTGTTGTTAATATTCAGTGTAGGCAGAAAAGACCATGTGGAGAGCTCATCACTCCTTCCCGGGCAGTCCTACATCCTCGCCCTCCACTCATTCTTTAATATTTCTAGTCCAAGAATATCATAGAAATGGAATCCTTCACTATGTAATGCTGGGGATTTGCTTTTTCATAATGGAACAAAATGCTCTAGATTCACTTGAGTATTGTGTATTTCAAAAAAGTATTGTGTATTTCAATACTTTTACCTTTTTATTAATGACTAGTGCTCAGAGGTGCAGACGTACCAGTTTGTGTAACTAGTCACGTACTAAAAACAGGTGGGTGGTTTTCACCTTTTAGCTATCACAGATAAGGCTTCTACACATGCCCATTGTGTGAAAATAAGTTTTCATTTCTCTAAAATTAATACTCAGAATCCACTTGATCAGTAATATGATAGTTATATATTTAATGGTTTTGAGAACTGGAAAATTGTCTTTAGGTTGATTATATTGTATTATGTTCCCCATTTAAGGCCTCACCATCATGGGAGTTGGAATTTTTGGTGTAGTGTAGGAGTGTGCACTATACGTGTGCATATGTGAGCAATCTTGCCAACCCTGAAAGTTGTTGCAATTTTTTTGCAACTATTTTGGAATCTGACAATTGGGTGCATTTGCTCATGGTGCACAGTATGCAATACTTCTTCCTGTGCCCACTGACATCTGTGTTTTTTCTTTAGTGAAATTTCCTATCATTTCTTGGATCCATGTTCTGATTGGATCGGTCATATTTGTTCGTATGCTGCTGTGTTTTGTGTGTGTGTGTGTGTGTGTGTGTGTGTGTATGTCTGTCTGCCTGTTTTCTAGATACTAGCTCTTTCTTGTATAGATCTTTTAGAGTTAAGTCTAAGAAATTTTTGTCTAGTCTTAATCTTAAAGATTGTTCCCTCTAAAAGAAAGCATTAAGAATTTTGTTTTATGTCCATTTTTATCTATTTTGAGTTAATTTTTATATGTAGGATACACAGAAGCTTTAATATCATGTCACTCCATTTGTCAATTCTTGGGGCTATTTTCTGTGTAGCATTTACCTTTTTGATGAATTCTAATAGCAGAATTTCCAATTTTCTTATTTTTATGTGTTTTTTTTTTTTTTTTCTTTTCAAGACAGGATCTTGTTATGGAGCCCAGACAGGGTTTAAACTCTCAATTTTCTATCTCCCGAATGCTAGAATTATAGGCATGTGACACCACACTAAGCCTTAATTTTGGTGTCTTCACGAATTTATCATGAATGTGTGCTTATTGTACTGATGAACTCATTTATTATCTAGGAGTATTTTATAAAATTTTTGAGATTTTCTCCATAAACCAATGGTGGAGACAGCTTTGTTTCTTCTATTCCTAGGTATTCTGTTTTCTCATCTCACCACTATACTGAAGCTCCCTGAGTTGCGGAATAAGAGGGATAGCAGCATGTTTATTTGCCTTATTTCTCATTTTATAGAAGAACACATTTAGTTTTTCAGCCTTAAGTTTGACAATATATGTAGGTTAGCCATAGTGGTTTGGTAAGTTCCTTTCAATTTCTATTTTTCTGACAATTTTTATCTTGACCCACTATTGAATTTTATCACAGGCTTTTTCTGCATCATTTGATATGATTTTTTCTTCCTTGATCTGTTAATATAATTACTGTGGTAAAACTCAGAGATCTGTAGTAGGAAAATGTTATTAAAAGTAATGCAGATATGGAAATAAGAGCTACAAGAGAAAAAGTACTCAAAGATTTCTGGAATCAAGAAGTATAGCATGTCACTCCATTGGAGGCGGGGGTCACATGAGAAAACATGGGGTCTGTTGGGAAACTTAGAGGAAAGTAAGGACTGTTTTTGTGTTTTTCACAGTAAAGAATGGGCTAGGAAGAGAAGAAGCCTAAGGCAGTTTAGGACTAGTTGGCTGCATAATTTCAGTGGCTTCTTTGTATGGGGCTCTTTCCAGTTATCTGTGGGAAAAGTTCTGGCTGTCCTGGGGTGCTGAGTGCCAAGGAATGGTGGTGTAGAACCCAGGCAGTTGAGAAGGAGGGCCTTCAAAGTGTGGATGTTGGCTTGGTTCTCCTGCCAGTGACAGGAGTCCTTCCAGCTTCCTCGTTTGCTCTTCTGGGAATCAGCTTACCATAAATAGGACAACCCCTCCCAGGTCAAGAATACTCCAGATGTCACAGTATCAACTACAAACCCCAGAAGATGTTAATACAAGTATATTCACTAACTTTAAATATAGTCACAGGCCTGCAACCCTGGAATAAACCTGACTTACTCATATTATGTAATTGCTTTCCTAAGTTGCTAAATTCTATTTACTGACACCTTGTGAAGGATTTTCCATCTACATCCAGACACTTGTCTGTAACTTGATACTTGCTAGTACTATCCTTGGCTTGTTTTGACAAGCTTGTTTGATAAGCTTCATAGTTGAATTGAAAGTATTTCTTCTGTTTTCTGGAAGAGATTGTGTAGAACTGGATCCTCCAGTGAAATCATCTGAGTGTGAAGATTTATTTTTTTTTACAACTTTAATTTTCTTAGTAATTTCAGGGCTACTCTGTGGGGAGCAGGTGTGGCGACAGTCCTAAGAAGGCACCCGAGACTTTAGCAAAGTTTTATGACTTACACCTGAGTCTTATGATTAACACCTGATTCCCTCCTACCTCAAAGTAAAGCCACGCTCACTGTTTGAGCTGTGCAGGTGCACCCTGTATACAAGATCAGGCCAGATGATACCAATAGACTAAGGCCACGCAACCTGGGCTGGGAAGGTGGATAAATAGAGGGACTTTCTAGATAGAGGGACTCTCTCTCTCTCCTTTCTAGTCTGAGAGAGAAGCTTGCTTGCCTGAGGAAGGAGAAGGCTTAGAAGGGAGAAGCTTGGAGAAGGAGAAAAGATGTGCTTGAATAAACCATTCTGACAAGACCTGCCTGCCTGAATAATAAACAGCTTTGAGAAGAACGAGCGAGAGGTGCTTTGTTGCTGCGGCTTCATACAAGTGTTTCCTACAAGTGTGCAAGTGTTTCATACAAGTGGTGGCCCGTCCGGGGAAGGCGGAGCAATGGCCACGCTCAGCCCAGAGCCCCCGGAACTTTAGCAGCATCGAGGAAGACAGCCGCGAGGGGCCTTGAGCGAGTGCAGCACAAAAGAGGCTCAAGCTGGATAACGACCGCAGCGTAAGCACAACAAAGAGGCTTAAGACATTTGCCGCAGAGACTTCAACAGAGCTGCAGAGACTTAAGACCACAGCGTAAGTGCAACAAAGAGAGAAAAGACATTTGCTACAAAGACTTAAGAATGCAGCGTAAGCGCAACAAAAAGACTTAAGACACTTGCTGCAGAGATTTCAACAGAGCTGCAGAGACTTCAGACCAGGACTTCAGACCAGGCTTCAACAGGGCTCGGCTAGCAGAGACTGTGAGCTGGCGCTTGGAAGGGCCTCAGTGCCGCAGGCTCGGCGTAGCCAGAAAGAACCCACCGAGCTGGTCCGGGCACCGATCGGACAGACCCAGAGAGAAAAACCAGCCGTTTGACTGAAACTTGGCAGGAGAAGCGCGGGGCGTGCAGGAGAGGCACGGGGCATGCAGGAGAGGCGTGGGGCATGCAGGAGAGGCGCAGGGTGCGCAGGAGATGACGTCAGCGGTCAGCAGCCTGCAGGTGAGGAGGTGGAGCAGCCCCGCCAAAGCAGCGGTTTGGACTTTCTCCTGACAGAAGCTGAACTGGGGACTGGGGCACCATCGTGCGCGGAAAAAAGAACAGTTAAAGCCCAGGAAAAGGGGGAAAGTAAAGCGCGGTAAAGGGAACAATTAAAGCCCAGAAAAAGGGGGAACAGTTAAAGCCCAGAAAAGGAGGAATAGTTAAAGCCCGGAAAAGGAGGACCCGGAAAAGGGGGAACAGTTAAAGCCCAGTAAAGGGGGGAAGGCTCCCCGGTAAATGGGGACAATAAGGAAAGCTCCCCGGTAAATGGGGACAATAAGGAAGGCTCCCGGGAAATGGGGACAATAAGGAAGGCTCCCCGGAAATGGGGACAATAAGGAAGGCTCCCCGGAAATGGGGACAATAAGGAAAGCTCCCCGGAAATGGGGACAATAAGGAAGGCTCCCCGGAAAATAGGGGACAATAAGGAAAAAATAGTTAAAGCCCAGAAAAGGGAACAGTTAAAGCCCGGAAAAGGGGGAACAGTTAAAGCCCAGAAAAGGGGGAACAGTTAAAGCCCGGAAAAGGGGGAACAGTTAAAAATCTCTTTACTAAAATAATAAAAAAGGGGGAGATGTGGAGAGCAGGTGTGGCGACAGTCCTAAGAAGGCACCCGAGACTTTAGCAAAGTTTTATGACTAACACCTGAGTCTTATGATTAACACCTGATTCCCTCCTACCTCAAAGTAAAGCCACGCTCACTGTTTGAGCTGTGCAGGTGCACCCTGTATACAAGATCAGGCCAGATGATACCAATAGACTAAGGCCACGCAACCTGGGCTGGGAAGGTGGATAAATAGAGGGACTTTCTAGATAGAGGGACTCTCTCTCTCTCCTTTCTAGTCTGAGAGAGAAGCTTGCTTGCCTGAGGAAGGAGAAGGCTTAGAAGGGAGAAGCTTGGAGAAGGAGAAAAGATGTGCTTGAATAAACCATTCTGACAAGACCTGCCTGCCTGAATAATAAACAGCTTTGAGAAGAACGAGCGAGAGGTGCTTTGTTGCTGTGGCTTTATACAAGTGTTTCCTACAAGTGTGCAAGTGTTTCATACACTACTCAAATTACCTGCTTCATACTGAGTGAGTTGTGGCAATTTGAGTTTCAGGAGTAAGTGACTCTTGTCCTCTAAGTTGTCAAGCGTTCCTGTGCCAAGCTGTTCTGTTGTCCCCTGCCTGTTCTTTTGAAGCATACAGAGTACCAGATACAGTTTTGTCCCAGATATTGGTATTTTGTAAAACTCTGTTTTCTGGTCTTGTGAAAAGACTGGCTATTTATACTGGCCACAAAGAAACAATACTTGGTTTCATTGATTTCTTTTTTTTTTTAATTTTATTTATTTTTGTATGTGTATGAGTGTACTGTCTGCATGTAGGTCTGTGCTGCACCCATGTCATGCAATGCTGCGGAGATCAGAAGAGGGTCTCAGATTCCCCTGGAACTGGAGTTCTCCTAGAATTGGAGTTACAGACGGTCCTTAGCCACCATGTGGGTGCTGGGGATCGAACCCAGGTCCTCTGCAAGAGCAGTTGGCGCTCTTAACCGCTAGGCTATCTCTCCAGCCCCTCATTGATTTCTTTTTATCATTTCTTTATTTTATTGTTTACTTTCTTCTCCTTGCTGTAGTTTTTGTTTTCTAAAATATTCACGTGGAGCTCATGTTATTGATTTGAACTTTTTCTGCTTGTCTGAAACATACATACAGCATTGCAGATTTGACTGTCTGCACTTGGTTAGCTGTGACCCACACATTTTCATATGTCCTGTTTCATTTTCATTCAGGTCCATATAGTTTTAAAATTCCCTTGAGACTTCTTTGATCCATCCATAAGTTATTTAGAACTATGTGGCTTAGTTTCTAATTCTTTGAGATTTCTAGTTTGAGAATTCTAGTTTTGAATATACTTTTTGTGTGTATTTAATTTAAAGTTTATTGAGTTTTATATGGTCTGGGTTACTCTGTCTTGATGCATGTCCCCTGACCATTTGCATAGAATGTGTATCCTCTCTTGTTGTTGGGTAGACTATTTTATCAATGCCAGTTCCTAAAGGGGAAAGAGAAGAGGCCTTCCTTACTGATATGCTAGTTTGACTCCCCTCATGGTCCCTGCTGACACTGTGAGTGTAGGTGAAGGAGTAATTACTGGCCATTGAAAATGTAGGTTTTATATCTCTTCTTGGCCTTTCCTGTCATGAACCATGCAGGGATGTTGCCTACCTACCTTTAATTAACCTCACTGGTGTTACAGTCTAGGTGATCCTTTGCTAGTGTGGTGAGGAAGAAACCACAGTTATTTTCTCCTATGGTGTTTAACTAGATTAAGCAGCTAGTGTGTAAAAAATGTCTTTTAGGCTAGGCTACCCCTTATCAGGTCCTCTGACTCTGACTTGAGAATAGTCCTTATGAGAAGTTGGCTTTTGCTACATACCAATCCTGCTCTGAGTAGCTCTTTTCTTTATCCCCAAGCCTGGGATACAGCAAGGGGAAAAAAAGGAACCTAGAAACTCAGTCTTTCGTGGAGTGTGTGGGTTTGCAGCTGCTCTGTCTTCTTCTCTGTGGCTTCAGAGTCTTTTAATGTTTATTTTATGTACAATGCCCAGGGCTTAGTTGTACTTAGCCAGAGAACGAGGGAGAAGCATACCCACTCCATGCTTTTAGGAGCAAAATTTGAAGCTTATATTGTATAAGGTCCAGCGGGGATCTGCAGTAGCTCTGCTATACAGAATCCTGCATTTGAGTAGAAGACTGAGATGCCCACTCCCAGAGGCACCATGCTAGTGAACTCCAGCTTCCTGCTCTCATCCCATGGTCTCCTCAGAAAGGGGGTTGAGTTTTGAATTCACAAACCTGTAAGAGCAAAGAAGGCAGCATGCCCACATGAGATGTCTGCTGAATGGGTAGAAACGGTGTACACCTCCGGAAAGAAAGCTTGCCACAAATCTGCCTGGGCTGTGGAGTTCAAAACTCTGAATTCCATGGAATTTAGAATCAAATAGTAAGTTGTGGAGAAATTAAAGAACTTTTGCTACCTAAAGTTTAATGGTTGAGGCCACAGCTTGATATCAAGATCACCATAAAATAAAAGTTACTGACCTCAAGAGAGCAGGACACAGGTAACACTGAGGTTAGAGAAGGTGGGAAAATCTCTGACCCTAGCTGTTTCTGGCAAGTAGTTTGACAACACAGCCCAGTGTTTAGTATATAAGGATACCCACAAACATTGGCTGAGCTGAGGAGGGACAAGGCATGTAACTGGAATGACACTGAACAAGTTGTTATACAATTAGTCTCCTCTTTTCCCCATAACTCTAACCTCTGTATTTGTGTCATTTGGTACTTATGCTACTCTGTGTTCTGTGGCTTACAACACATTTCCACAAACATGGTAGGCTATTACAAAAATAAGTATGGGGACTGACAGTTCTGCTCCAAGGTTGAGGTGATGGTCTTCTTGCTGTCAGAGTCTCAGGATGATGCAGGGAATGACATGACAAATGGGAGCACATACACAAATCCTTTGGTCTTTTGTCTTATAAAAGAGAGATGGCCTAGTGGTTAAGAGCGCCGACTGCTCTTATAGAGGACCCGGGTTCGATCCCCAGCACCCACATGGTGGCCGAGAACTGTCTGAAACTCCACTTCCAGGAGAACTCCAGTTCCAGGGGAATTCGACACCCACTTCTGACCTCTGCGGCATTGCAGGACACAGGTACACAAACTTGCATGCAGACAGTACATTCATACACATACAGAAATAAATAAAATTAATAAAAACAATTTTTAAAAAAGTACACATTTTCAACATAATCTTATACAAAAAAATAAATAAATATTTAAAAAACACACATTTTCAATCATAGGGCTCCATCCTACTCATCTTGTCTAATCCTAAGCTTTCTAAAAGACTTCAGCTCTAAACACCATAATTCACATTTCTACATTAAAATATTTTGTTATATTTATTTTACTATATAAGTGTTTTACCTGCATGTGTGTAAGTGCACCCCTGTCATCCAATGCCCACAGAAGTCAGAGGAAGGTGTTAAGAGTCCCATGGAACTAGAGTTACAAACAGTTATTAATTGTCACATGCTTCTGGGACTTGAAACTGGGTCCTCTGCAAGAGCAGCCAGTGCTCTTAACCACTGAGCCTTCTCTCCGGCCAACTCCCCCCCCCCAA
>VZQC01014885.1:1187552-1214468 GCA_009823505.1 Rhizomys pruinosus
GTCCTGCATCTTTCAGGTTTTTTTTTTTTTCATTTTTTAGCTATAAGTGATAATCCATGAGTATAAGCATTCTACCTTTTTAATGCCCAAAGTGGGTATTAAATTTCAATGTGAATTTTGACAGTGCCAGTATAAATCCAAACCATCACAATACTGTGTCACCATTATCAGATCGGACATTGTAGGTTATCAAAGACTAGTTATTAAGTCCAAGATTTTAAAATGGAAGTGTATCCATAGAGAAAAAAAAAGCAAGGATTATCAGAGTGTGAGCAATTAATGTTTGATATCTATACAGTCAATTCCCCTTTTACTGGTCATGTGTCAGTATTGCACATTCTAATGCTCAGCATGTGTTTGGTCTGTAAAATGTGACATGTCACATTGAAGCATGTGACTCAGGGTTTAGCTTTAGGTGCTAAGGTATAGTTTCCTCCTGCAGTCCTGGGCTGTGGTTGGGGGCTCTGCCCCAGAGAGGTAAGGCTGCATGCTGGCTGAGGGCCAGCCAAGTAAAGAAGAACATTTAGTATGGACAGGAAACCAGTCTGTATAGTTTTAAGCAGTGATAACGCAGAGACTGTTACTATAATATTAATAGCTTATTCTGGTTGATATAAATTAATAAGAATTTGTTCAGCTGTGAGATTATGGGGTGATTTTTCTTCGTTCTATCTTATATTTTCTAATTTTTCAAATAATGTTTTTGTCTACTCTTGTCTTTTCTAGAATGTATAGTATTCTTATAAGGAAATAAAATTACTTTAAACTAGTGATGCAATCCTATTATATGAGTTAAATATGGTTATAATTTGGAGTGGTTATGTTCCTATTGATACATGTATAAAATTTACAGAATTAGTGCAGTTTTCTCAAAACTTAGCTGTGACTTGATACATATTCTTTAGTTCCTCAGACTCTAAAAAGTGAAGTATTGCACTACTATTGAATCAATGCCAACCACATTGAGAGAGATCTGTTCTAGACCCTCAGACTAGCACACCCCTGTGAAAGTGGTTCCCCCCACCTTAGGGTTCTCAGATATACTTGAGTAGTAACTTCCCCTTTTCCCGCAGTAGGTTCGGTGACCATCTGAGGGTGACCAGCAATGGTGGGTGCTGATGGAGGAGGTTGGTGTATTAATCACTTTTCTCATCATTGCTGTGCTGGGACAGAATGAATACCTGTCACGGGGATTCATTTCTCTTCAGTTTCAGAGAGCATAGCCCATCATGGTGCAAAGGCTTAAGAGGCTGGAGCAGCTTGGTTAGCAGTGGTCGGCAGATCAGGCAGCAGGAACTAAACCACAATGAGGCCTGGTCTGTTACCTTCCAAGGTCCACCCCCAGTGCCCTACTTATAGTTCCCCAACCTCCCAAAACATCATCAAGCCTGGGGACCAAGGACTCAAAACATGAGAACATGGGTAGGGGGCATTCCACATTTAAACTGTAACAGATGATTTCCTAGTTTTATAAAGTTTGGTGCTCCGGTGTTTGGTGCATATGTGTTCATGATTGTGAAATCTTCATTGTCAATTGTTCCTTTAATAAAGATGTAGTTGCCCTCTTTGTCTCTTTTGATTTCTTTTGCTTTGAAGTCTATTTTGTCTGATATTAAAATAGCCACACCTGCTTTCTTTTTGGCACCATTTGCTTGGAATACTTTCTTCCATCCCTTCACCTTAAGTTGGTGCCTATCCTTGAAATTGAGGTGGGTTTCTTGTAAACAGCATATAGATGGGTTTTGTTTCCTAATCCATTCTCCCAGTCTATGCCTTTTGATTGGGGAGTTTAGCCCATTAATATTTAAGGTTATAATTGAAAGATGGATGTTGCTTCCTTTCACTTTATTATCCATTTGGACTTCTAGCCTCTGGTTTGCTCCTATGGTGATGTTTTTATTAGTTTGTTTTCCTAGGTGTTTGAGGATTGTTGCTCCTCTCTTCTGCCCTTTGAATTTGTTTCAAGTATTTTATGAGAGTGGTTTCCAGACATGTATTCCATCATCTTGTTTATGTCATGGAAGAATTTTTCCCTCTCCTTCAATTATAGTGACATTTTTGCTGGGGTAAGTAAAATAATCTGGGTTGGCATCCATAGTCCCTTAACACTGGGAATGCTTTGCTCCATGTTCTTCTTGCTTCTTTCATGGTTTGAGCCGAGAGTCATTGTAATTCTGATGGTTTCCCTTTGTATGTGACTTGTTTTTCTTTTGTAGCCCTCAGAATTTTTTCTTTGTTTTGGGCATCTAGCAGCATTTTAACTATGATATGGCGTGGGGTGTTTCTTTTCTGATCTTGTCTATTTGGGGTCCTATGTGCTTCTTGTATTTGTATGGTTTGTTATTTTTTGTTTGGGGAAATTTTCATCTATTATTCTGTTGTAATCTGATCAATACTATTCTTTGAGATTCTTTCTCCTTCCTCTATCCTATGATTGTGAGGTTTGCATCTTCATAGTGTCCCATATTTCTGGGTTGTTCCCTGTTTGTGTATTTTTAAATTTTCATAATCTTTATTTGAGCTTTTTAATTGCTCTTGTTATCTTCAGATCTGATATTCTTTGTTTTGCTTCCCTCCATTCTACTTCTGAGGCTTTTTCCTTTCCTTTCTTCTTGATTGAATGGAATTTGGGTGGGGCGGTGGTTGTGTGGGTCTGTGGGGTTTGTTGGCTTGTTTGGTTGTTTGTGGTGGGTTTTGGGTTTTGTGTGTTGGTTTTGTGTTTGTTGGTGGCGGGGGTGTGGTGCGTTTTGTTTTTGGTTTTGGGTTTGGTTTGTTCTAGGTTTTGGGTTTTGGGTTGGTTTTGTGTTGTGGTTTTTGTGTGGGTGGTGTTGTGGTCTTTTGCCGTGGTGTGGGTGTGGTTTTTTTTGTTTGGGTGGTTTTTTGGTTTTTTGGTTTGGGTGTGTGTGTGTGGTTTGTTTGGTGGTCGGGTTGTGTTTGGTGTTGTGGTGTTGGTTGTGGTTTTTGGTTTGTGGGGGGTTTGGGGTTTGTTGTTGGTGGTGTTTGTTCGTGGGTGGGGTTTTGGTTGGGTTGTGTGTGTGTTTTTGGTGTTGTGTGGTGTGGTGGGTGGGTGTGTTGTGTGTGTGCCAAATGTGTGCAGGTATGCATGTGTGAGTACATGTGTGCATGTGTGTGTTGTGTGTGTTTTGGGGTTGTGGTGTGGTTGTTGTGTTGGTGGGGTTTGTTATGGTTTGGGGGGTTGGGGGTTTTTTGGGGGGTTTGCTGTTTTTTTGTGTGTTGTGGTTTGTTTGCTTGGTTTTGTGGTTGTTGTTTTGTGTTGGTGGTGTGGTGGTGTTGGTGGGTTTTGGTTTGGGGTGTTGTTTGTGTGGTTTTTTTCCTTTGGGGGGTGTTGGAGTGTTGTATGGCGTTTGGTTGGGTCGGGGTTGGTTGGGGTTTTTGGGGGTTTTGGGGTTGTGTTGGGGGGTGTTTTTTTGTTTGTTGGTGGGTTGGTTGGGTGTGGTGTTTGTCGGTTGTTGTTGTTGGGGATTTTTTGTTTTTGGTGTGTGTTGGTTTGTTGTTGCTTTTGGTGGTTTGTTGTGCTTGTTTGTTGGTTGTTTGTTGGGGGCGTTTGGGGGGGGGTGTCTTTTGGTGGTGTTTGGGTGTTGTGTGTTTGGTTAGTGCTGGGGGGTCTTGGTGTTGTTTTGGGTTTGTTGGTTTTGGTTTGTGGGGTGTTTTGGTGGTTTTGTGTGGGTTTGGTGTTTTGGGGTTGTGTGGGGTGGGGTGGTTGTTTCTTTTGTGTTTTGGTTTTTTTTTTTTTTTTTTTTTTTTTTTTTTTTGCTTGTTTGTTTCTGTGTGTTGTTTTTTTGGTTTGGGTTTTGTTGTGATTTGGTGTGGTTTTTGTGGGGGTTGGGGTTTTGTTGTTTGTGTGTGCCGTTTTGGGTTGGTGTGTGGTTGGGTTTCCTTTGTTTTTCGTTTGGGTGGTTGTGTGTGTTGTGTGGGGGTGTTGTGGGTGTGTGTGGGGGTGTTGTGTGGGTGGTGTGGGTGGGGTTTGTTTGTTTTGTTTGTGTGGTGTGTGGTTTTGGGTGGTTGGTTGGGTTTGGGTTTTTTGTGGTTGTGTTGGGGTTTGGGTTTGGGTTGGGTTGGGTGGGGTTTGGGTGTTTGGTTTGTTTGGGGGTGGTTTGTTTGGGGGTGTGGTGTGGTGTGTGGGGGTGTGTGTTGTTTATGTTTTGTATTTGGCTTTGGTGTTTTGTTTGTTTGGTTTTTTGGGTGTGTGTCGTTGGTGTTGGTGGTTTTTTTTTTTTTTTTGGGTGTTTTTTTTTTGTGGTGTGTGTGGGTGGTGGGGTTTTTGTTGGGTTTGGGTTGGTTGTGTTTTTTGGTGTATTGTGGCTTTTGGTTTTTTTTTTTTGTTTGTTGTGTGGGTTTGGTTGGTTGTGGTTGTTGTTGGGTGTATTCTGGTTGTTCTGTTTGTTTTGGTTGTTTGTTTGTTTTGTGGGGGGTGGGTGGGGTGGGTTGTTTTTGTTTGGGGTTGGGTTGTGGGTTGTTTTTTGGTTGTGGGGTTTTTTTGTTGGTGGGTTTGGGGGGGTGTTTGGTTTTTGTTGTTGTTGGTGTGTTTTTGTCTGGTGGTTGGGGTTGTGTTGTGTTTTTTGTTTTGTTTTTGTTTTGGTGTTTTGTTGGTGTTTTGGGTTGGTTTTTTGTTTTGGGTGTGTGTGTGTTGTTTGTGTGGGTGGTGGTTTGTGGGTTTGGTGGTTTGTGGGTTTTGGGTTTTTTTTTACCTTTTAAAAAAAATTTTTTTGTTTCTTTTTTTTTGTGTTTTTTGGTTAGGTTTTTTTTGTGTGGGTGGGGGGGGTTTTTTGTTTGTGTCTACTTTCTTTTTTATTTATCCTGTGTTTTCTTTAGTACTTCCATTTCCTTTTTGAGTTTCTCAATCTCTTCTTGGTGCTTTCTCAATCTTTCTTGGTGCTCCTTTCTTTGGTTGGCTTCCTTTTTCAGTGTTTTACTTCTTTTGGAGTTTGTTTTTTTTTTTTTCTCCCTCTAGTTCGTTCTGGAGTTTGTCGGTCTGTTCCTTTAGTTCCTTCTGAAGTTTGTCATTGTATCCCTCAGGTCCTTTTGAGTTTTTCATTCTCTCTCTTTAGTTCTCTGAATCCTCTTTATGTTCTTTAATTCTCTCTCATAGGTCTGCAATTATTTCCTCTAAGATGTTCCTTGGGTCTCCTCCAAGGGGTTCCCATTGTAGCTATCTCTACAGGTTTGTGGTAGAGCTTGGTACAGGATTATCCTGTGCCTTTCCATGTTGTCCTTCATGTGTCCCTGGCATGTGGGCTTCCCTTTTGTGGTTCAGATCACAAATACCTTTTCACTATGTTAGCGGATGGTTTTCTTTCCTCCTTCAGATGCTTTTTGTTCTTTCCGTTTCCTCTTCTTTGTTTATGGAGTATGTGACCTGTCTAGTTTTCAATTTTGTTTATATATTGGAAGCCAAAGCACTCTTCTCTTCTTGTTCTGAAGGTTCTCCAAAAAAAAAAAAAAAAAAAAAACAAAAAAAAAAAAAGGTGCACCTGGATTCTCACTGATCTCTGGCGGTGGCAGGTGGGGGGGAGTTTAAATATGCCTCACCTAGCACTGACCCAAATCCGCCGGCCCTCTGGCCCAGCCCTGAAGTCCTCAGAGACATGACCCCCTAGCTGCAGCCCTGGAAAGAGCCCACCTCCACACACGCACACACACGCACACGCACATGCACACACACAAACACATGTGCACACACACATGCACGCACGCACACCCATGCACATGTACACAATTGAAACATAGCCAGACTCATTAAGAATACTCATACCCAGCTGGGCATAGTGGCACACACCCTCAATCCTAGCACTCAGGAGGCAGAGATAGAAGCAGGCAGATATCTGTGAGTTCAAGGCCAGCCTGCTCTATAGAGTGAGTTCAGGCCAGCTGGGGCTCCAAGGAGACTCTGTCTCAAAAAGACCAAAAAAAAAAAAAAAAAAAAAAAAAGAATACTCATACCCAGAACAAGGGGCATGAGACTTAGTTCAGTGGTTAAGAGCACTTATTCTGCTCTTCCAGAAGAACCAAGTTCAGTTCCTAGCACCCATATCAGGTGCCTTACAACTCCTGTAACTGCCTGTACTCCAGCTCAGATCAACACCCTCTTATGGACTCCACAGGGCATTGCACCACCTACATGAAGACAAAACACATCAAATAAATAACAACAACATAAAAAAAAAATCTTTTTTTTTGTTTTTTATTATGTTGTTTTAAGGACTCAAAATAAGACACAGTTGTTTTTCAGATTCACTCATTTGACCTTGCTCATTTTGCCATACAATTGGGTAATTGGTGCGTAGCATCCACAGATTGAGGGATACCCTTCCTTGTTTGTTTTTTCTGGGACTGGTGTTACTTCACTCCGCATGATATCATCTAGCTCCAGCCATTTACCTGCAAAGCTCATGATTCATTTTTCTTTGTTCTTTTTTTTTTTTTTGGTATTTTTGAGACAGGGTCTCCCTTTTTTAGTCCCAGCTGGCCTGAAGCCACTCTGTAGACCAGGTGTTTGAACTCACAAGAGATCCACATGCCTGCCTCTGCCTCCCAAGATTGTTAGGGATTAAAGGTGTGCGCCACCATGCCTGGTGATGTCATCTTTTTACACTTAATAATACTCCATTGTGTAGATGTACCACATTTTCTCTATCCACTCGTAGTGTGGGCCATTGGGTTGGTTCCAGCTCCTTGCTATTGTGAGAGAGCTGTAATAAATATGAATGTGCATGTATCTCTGCATTAAGATGGTCTTGTGGGTACATGTCCAGGAATGGCATGGCTGGGTCGTGGCCAGTTCATTCCAGTCTTCCAGGGTTCCCACACATGCTTCATAGTGGATGTACGAGGTTTACATCCCACCGAAGTGGATGAGTGTTCCCCTCCCCAACAACTCTCCAGCACTTGGTATCATTTGTTTTATTATCCTAGCCAGTCTTATTGGAATAAGATGATATCTTAAAGTGTTTTGATTCCCATTTCCTAATTATGTGAGCATGAACATTCATTGAGATGTTTAGTCCCATCACTTTTCTCATGTGAGTTTTTCAGCTCTTTTGCTCATTTTTTGAGGGGTTCATTTGTTTTTTTCTTCTTTTGTTTTTGAGTAGTTTATCTATATTCTGGAAATCAATGCTTGTCAGATGTATCTGCAGTGAAGGTTTCCTCCCCACTCTGTGGGATTTCTCTTCATTCCTGATTGTTTCTTTTGATGTACAGAAGCTTTTGAGTTTAATGAGGTCCCATTTGTCAATGTCAACCTTAATTCTGCACAGCTGCTGTCTGATTTAGGAAGTCTTTTCCTATGCTATGTCTTGTAGTCTGTTTGCCACGTCTTTCTTCTATAGCCTTCAGAGTTTGGGGTTTCATGTTGAGGTCTTTAATCCATCTGGTAGTTGACTTTTGTAAGGGTGAGAGAGGGGGGTTTATTTCATTCTTCTGATACACCAAATGGATTTCATAGACCTCTACCGAATATCCATCCTAATACCAGAGAATACACACTTTTCTACTCAGCACCCCACGGAAACATTTCTCCAAAATTGACCACAAATGGGACACAGAAGAAACCTCTACAAATACAAAAAGATTGAAATCATTTCATGCATTCTATGAGAACACAGTGCAAAAAAGCTCAATATCAACACCAGGACAGCCCTCCTGCCTACAAGAACACCTGGAGACTACACAACAACACACTCTTGAATAATGATGGGTCAAGAAGAGAAATAAAAAAAGAAATAAAGCATTCCTGAAACTGAATGACAATGACAATACAACACAACAAAAACTATGGGATACCAAACGAAGTCCTAAGAGGAAAGTTTATAGCCCTGGGTGCCTACATTAAAAAAAACGAAACAGGCACACAGTGAATAGTCTAACACTACAGCTAAAAGCACTTGAGAGGCAAACAACAGATGAACCCTAAATGCAACAGACAGAAGAAATAATACAAATCAGAGCAGAAATCAAGAATGAAATAGAAACAAAGAAAACAATGCAAAAAAATCAATGAATCCAAAAGTTTGTTTCTTTGAAAGAATAAACAAGATAGACAGACCTCTAGCCCGTTAACCAAAAGAAAGAAGGAACAACTCCAAATCATACAATCCATGATGAAAAGGGAAATATCACAACGACAAGGAAAAAAATATCCAGAAAATCATATGGAATATTACAAGAACCTATTTCTACCAAAGTTTGAAAACCAGAAGAAATGGATGAATATCTGAATCCTGGGAATCGCCAAAGCTCGCCCGCCAAGAAGAGATCAGCAGCTTAAACAGACCCATAACTGAGGTAATACAGGATATAGTAAGAAGCCTCCAACTAAAAAAAGTCCCGCCACCTGATGGTTTTCCGCGAACAGAAATTATAAAACATTTCAAAAAGACCTACACACCATTATTTCTGAAACTGTTAGAAGTATACATCAGAGGATTCTCCCAATCCCCTATGAAAGCCAGCATCCTCTATTACTAAAAACCAGGCAAAGATGACAACTAAAAAGGAGAATTATAGCCCCAATTTCTTCCCTAGTGAACACAGCATGCCAAATTCAACGGGATATGCACAATGCCATACACACCCACATCAAAGAAGGATCATCCATCATGTACAAGTTGGATTCATACCAGAGATGCAGGATGGTCTTCAACATATGAAATCAATAAACATCATCAAAACACATAAACGGAATCAAAGACAAACCCACCCCACCATCATCTCATTGATGCTGAAAAAACCTTTGAACAAATCCAGCACCCCTTCCTGCTTAAAGGTCCTTGGGGTATTGGCTGGAGGGAGTATTCTAAATGTTATCAAAGCCAATACAGGAAACCCAAAGCAATATCATCTCTAACGATGGGGAATGACCCAAGAAACATTCCCTTTATAACGCGTACGGAACCTAGGCAAGGCTGCCCCCTGGTCACCACTCCTCTTTCAATATTTACTGCTTGAACCACCTTTGTTAGGCAATAAGGCAAAAGAAAAGGAAATTAAAGGAGTTACTAATTGGAAAAGGGGATTAGCACAAACTATTATCCCTATTTGCTGTATGATATGATGCTTACTAAGGGCTGCTTAAAATCTCCACCAGAAAACTCTAGAAATGATAACAGCTTCAGCCAAACGTGGCAGGATACAAAATTAACCTAAAAAAATTCAATGGCCTTTCTTTACACACAAGAACAAGCAAATGGAGAAAGAAAATTCAAAGAGACCTTCCCACTTCACAATAGCCTCAAAAACATAAAAATACCTAGGAAAACAAACCTATACCCAAGACACCAAGATCTTCTATGACAAAAATTTTTAAACCTTTTAAAGAAAGAATTGAAACGGAAAGAAGACATACAGACGATGGAAAAAACAACTCCCATGCTCATAATTGGGATAACATTACATTTGTAAAAATGGCCCTTTTACCGCAACCCTCTTGTATACGATTTAATGAACCTCCAATCAAAATCCCCAAGAGTTTCTTAACAGGCTTGACGAAAAGTTTCTAAAACTCAAATCAAAATTCATTTGGAAAAACAAAGACCGAATAACAAAAACAACCCTGAGCTGAAAAGATCTTACACACGGGGGGCATCTCTTATACCAGAACTTCAAAACTATACACAGGTTTATTCATTAAAAAGACAGCCCTGGTACTGGCACAAAAACAGATGAGCATTGACCAACTGGAACCAAAACCAAGATCCAAAACTGAGCACATACAATTTCAGCCATCTTATATTTTGACCAAGGGGCCACGAACCACAATGGCGAAAAGGCAAGAACCTTAGCAAATGGTTTTGGCAAACTTTGGATCACCACTTGTAGAAGACTGAGTTAAACCCCTACCTCTCGACCTGTACAAAAGTGATCCAGATGGTCAAAGAACCCAATTTGTGACCACCCCCAAACTCTGAAGGCGACTTTGATTAGAAGAAAAAGTTTGCGCACGCTAGCAGACTACAAGACATAGCATAGGAAAGACTTCCTAAATCGCAGCCAGCTTGCACAGGAATTAAGGTTGAAAGTTGACAAATGGGAACCTCATTCAAACTCCAAAAGCTTCTGTACATCACAAGAGAAACAATCATGGAAGTGAAGAGAAATCCCCACAGAGTGGAGGGAGAAACCTTCACTGCAGCATAATATGACAAAACATTTATTTCCAGGAATACATATACTACTCAAAACACAAAGAGAGAACGAACAACAAATGACCCACTCAATAGTGGAGCAAAAAACTTGAACAGAATTTCACAACGTGAGTGAGGTAGAGAGTTTGGAAGAAACACCTTAAGAAGTGTTCAACATCACTAATCATAAGGAAATGCAAATCAAAACCACTTTAGATTCATCTTACTCCCATAAGACTGGCAGGATACAAGAAAGAAAACAAATGAACCAAGTGCTGGAAAGGTTGTGGGGAAAGGGGAACACTCATCCACTGCTGATGGGAATGTAAACTCGTACAGCCACTATAGAAATGGCTGTGGAGAACCCTTGGACGACTTGGAATGAACTTGCCACCCCCGACCACCCCCATACCACGCCTGGGCATGTACCCTCAAGACTCACCCCACCACCAGAGATAATGCCACGACCATGTTTATTTCAGCTCTCGTCACAATAGAAAGGAGCTGGAACCAACCCAAATGCCCCCTCAAACTGACGAGTGGTGAGGAAAATGTTGGTACATCTCCACAAGGCCCACGTTCCCAATGCAGAGGAAAGTAGAAACGACATATCAAAGGCTTGCAGGAAAATGGCTGGGGTAGAGGACATCATTGCTGAGGAAGTAACCCACAGTTCACGAAAAACAGACGGCTAAGGGTTATCCCTCATCTTTGATGCTAGTGCCATTACCTAGTGTAAGTATTTCTTGTGTAGGGCCCCTGAGCTTTTGTCCAAAGGTGGGCAGTCGGCGTAATGCCAAAATTGGCAACAACAACAACAACAACAACAACAGAAAGGACTGCATCAAAGAACTGACTGAAACAGTGAACTTCTGCTCAAAACAGTCAACTTCCTCATGGAGAATATTGAGAAAGACTGAGAAAGAGATGAAAAGCATGTTTGGCAGAATGCATGAGCTCTGGCGGGGTGGGGGAATGGGCGGGAACACGGGTCTAGATTTGTTAAAAAAATAAAAATAAATTTGTGTGAAAAAAAAATTTCATTTTTCTACAAGTGGTGATCTAGTTTTGCCAGCACCATTTGCTGAAGATGCTGTCTTTCCTCACTGAGTCTTTTTGGCCCCTTTGTCATATATGAGGTGGCTGAAATTATATGAACTCAACTTTGGATCTTCAGTTTTGTTCCATTGATCAACAGGCCTCAAACAAATAAATCTTTAAAAAAAGAAGGTTCTTTGGGATGGCTTAGTAGGTAATGGCACCTGCTGCCAAGCCTGGCAAACTAAGTTCAATGCCCAGGACGCATGTGGAATTCCTACAAGTTGTTCTCTGACCTCCACACATGCAGCTTTGATATACACAAAATAATTAAAACTGTAATTAAAAATAATGAAAAAGAAAACATTTGCACACCGTCTTTATTAAACAGGAAGATCTTTCATCTTAACTTTAGGGGAGGAACATTAAGGAAGAGAATCTCGTTTCTACTGCTACCCAAGCACGGAATGCCTGAGCTCATGTTTAAGTGCTTTTGTTTGCACATATTTCTATGCTGACTTGTATGAGGGCAACAGAAGCCCATAGCTTTTCTCTGTCAGATTCATGAGCCCAGGCCAAACTAGGGAGAACGTACAGTCTTTTCAATGTAATGTTTTCTTTCAACTTCCCCTGGCGCAAATAGATGACAGCGTTTGCTATCTTTGATGACTGAGGTTTCATAGACTAAAACTAAGTGTCTCAAGATATTTTTTAACAGGTTAATATTGTCTTTGTGATTTTTCCCTACTGTCTCATGAGTATTTTTAAAGTTTTCTTCTACTTTACCAACCTAGAAATGTAGAATACAAAAGGCTACCAGCAGAGATAAAAAAAACTTTTTGTATTCGGTCCAGTAAAAAAAAGATAGTAAAGACTATGTTTTATAAATAAATGCCTTATTTCTCTTCTTTTTCTATATCCTCTCAGAACTCACATTTGTTATGTGAGATGAGCTATGTTTCTGAGTAAGAGTTTAATGGAATCAAAAAGAGTGAAACTTGAATGTAACTCTAATTCCAAAGGAAAAACTTCAGAGGATGGCCTCTGTTTTAAAAGAGCCAAAGTGTGATTAGGTCTCGAACTATTCGTTAAAAAGAAAACATTGGTCTTGGGGTATAGATTGCTGGTAGAGTACTTACCTAGCATGAGCAAGACCCTGAATTCAATCCTTAGCACCACAAGCCACAAACTCAAAAATCTAAAAATTGTAAATGAAACCGAAACCTTGTTCAGATTTAGAATATAAAAGAAATTGTAAAAGAAACCCAAACCTTATTCAGATTTAGAATATAAAAGGTCATCACTGTTGCATGAACTTTGACTTGGGAGACGGACATTTATTTACCCCAGGTAGGGCACCCACAATAGATCAAAGAAATAGTTCTACCCAGGCCTAGGCTGGTGAATCAGTGAATTTATTTGGGTTACCTACAAGAGTGTAGGTGAGAGATTTCCTACAGAAGCATGGGCAACTTATAGGCTGTTTCTATACTGACGAGAAGTCTACCCACACATAATTTTAATTACATATATACGTATATATACGATTTGAGGTGGCAAGGCCTCCTTGTCACTGTGTCCCGAGCCCCTCCCCTTCTCCATGACCGAATGTTAATGAACCCAATCTTGTGAGGCCATTGGGGTTTGGAGGCCAGAGATGGGTGCTTCTCCTTTGATAATCACAGTTTCTGAGCGTTCAAGAGGGTCACAGCCATGTCACGTTTTGAAAGCATTCCACAACAACAAATACCTAAATTAATATAAATGATATATTTCACTCTAGTTTTCAAAATCAAGATAAATAAAATGAGAATAGGCATACTCTGAAAAGCACGAANAAAGAACTGACTGAAACAGTGAACTTCTGCTCAAAACAGTCAACTTCCTCATGGAGAATATTGAGAAAGACTGAGAAAGAGATGAAAAGCATGTTAGGCAGAATGCATGAGCTCTGGCGGGGTGGGGGAATGGGCGGGAACACGGGTCTAGATTTGTTAAAAAAATAAAAATAAATTTGTGTGAAAAAAAAATTTCATTTTTCTACAAGTGGTGATCTAGTTTTGCCAGCACCATTTGCTGAAGATGCTGTCTTTCCTCACTGAGTCTTTTTGGCCCCTTTGTCATATATGAGGTGGCTGAAATTATATGAACTCAACTTTGGATCTTCAGTTTTGTTCCATTGATCAACAGGCCTCAAACAAATAAATCTTTAAAAAAAGAAGGTTCTTTGGGATGGCTTAGTAGGTAATGGCACCTGCTGCCAAGCCTGGCAAACTAAGTTCAATGCCCAGGACGCATGTGGAATTCCTACAAGTTGTTCTCTGACCTCCACACATGCAGCTTTGATATACACAAAATAATTAAAACTGTAATTAAAAATAATGAAAAAGAAAACATTTGCACACCGTCTTTATTAAACAGGAAGATCTTTCATCTTAACTTTAGGGGAGGAACATTAAGGAAGAGAATCTCGTTTCTACTGCTACCCAAGCACGGAATGCCTGAGCTCATGTTTAAGTGCTTTTGTTTGCACATATTTCTATGCTGACTTGTATGAGGGCAACAGAAGCCCATAGCTTCTCTCTGTCAGATTCATGAGCCCAGGCCAAACTAGGGAGAACGTACAGTCTTTTCAATGTAATGTTTTCTTTCAACTTCCCCTGGCGCAAATAGATGACAGCGTTTGCTATCTTTGATGACTGAGGTTTCATAGACTAAAACTAAGTGTCTCAAGATATTTTTTAACAGGTTAATATTGTCTTTGTGATTTTTCCCTACTGTCTCAAGAGTATTTTTAAAGTTTTCTTCTACTTTACCAACCTAGAAATGTAGAATACAAAAGGCTACCAGCAGAGATAAAAAAAACTTTTTGTATTCGGTCCAGTAAAAAAAAGATAGTAAAGACTATGTTTTATAAATAAATGCCTTATTTCTCTTCTTTTTCTATATCCTCTCAGAACTCACATTTGTTATGTGAGATGAGCTATGTTTCTGAGTAAGAGTTTAATGGAATCAAAAAGAGTGAAACTTGAATGTAACTCTAATTCCAAAGGAAAAACTTCAGAGGATGGCCTCTGTTTTAAAAGAGCCAAAGTGTGATTAGGTCTCGAACTATTCGTTAAAAAGAAAACATTGGTCTTGGGGTATAGATTGCTGGTAGAGTACTTACCTAGCATGAGCAAGACCCTGAATTCAATCCTTAGCACCACAAGCCACAAACTCAAAAATCTAAAAATTGTAAATGAAACCGAAACCTTGTTCAGATTTAGAATATAAAAGAAATTGTAAAAGAAACCCAAACCTTATTCAGATTTAGAATATAAAAGGTCATCACTGTTGCATGAACTTTGACTTGGGAGACGGACATTTATTTACCCCAGGTAGGGCACCCACAATAGATCAAAGAAATAGTTCTACCCAGGCCTAGGCTGGTGAATCAGTGAATTTATTTGGGTTACCTACAAGAGTGTAGGTGAGAGATTTCCTACAGAAGCATGGGCAACTTATAGGCTGTTTCTATACTGACGAGAAGTCTACCCACACATAATTTTAATTACATATATACGTATATATACGATTTGAGGTGGCAAGGCCTCCTTGTCACTGTGTCCCGAGCCCCTCCCCTTCTCCATGACCGAATGTTAATGAACCCAATCTTGTGAGGCCATTGGGGTTTGGAGGCCAGAGATGGGTGCTTCTCCTTTGATAATCACAGTTTCTGAGCGTTCAAGAGGGTCACAGCCATGTCACGTTTTGAAAGCATTCCACAACAACAAATACCTAAATTAATATAAATGATATATTTCACTCTAGTTTTCAAAATCAAGATAAATAAAATGAGAATAGGCATACTCTGAAAAGCATGAAGCTTTTACTAAAATTTTCTAGTTTAGCGTTCCAAATATCTCATTATTTTCTACTTTTTAAAATGCCTAGGATGAGGGAGAAGTTAAAGATTTTCGAATCCTAGCCCTTAAGCTTAGCTTCATGTGCTTTCATTGAAAATAGGTCTCCTTGTGGCAGATGCTTAGGGACCCTGTAGACTATAGAATTCTGGAGATGTTAGTAACTCTCCTTCCTTGTTATTATACTAAAGATCTGGGCAATGCATTTCCTGCACCATAGGAAACAGCTCTCTGCCTGGTCCCTTACCTCCCTCTGCATTCTGCTTACCTTGCTAACATTTTACAAAGATGTTTGTTGCAAAGAACCTGATTGACAGTGAGCTTTGCATTTCAAATAACATTTAGATATTCCTTCTTTTTAAAGTTCTGTTAGCCAGGACAAACCTAATCTTCTGAAACCACACATCAGGATTTCAGGCTTGGTTTTGTGGGGCTAAACTTTGTGGCCAAAGCCCCTCCCTTGTCCTATGATTCTCTAATTAATACCCAGAGCAGATTTCGAGTTTGTAAGTCACAAACTGTTGCCCTGTTCTGGGTTCCAAACTAGGAGCTGCATTTTACACTCTGTGTTGGTCTGCAGCTAAGGGTGCTCATGTGTGCTCAGTTCCTATGGTTAATCAGCCTGTCAACCAACACTATCTTTTCCCTGCGATCTACTGTGTGCTTAGTTAGTATGGTCAATCAGCCCATCAACCAACATTATCTTTTCCCTGGGATCTATATGTGCTTCAGGGATCTACTGTGTGCTTCCTGGGATCTACTGTCTGCTTCCGGGCTGGAGCAGGTATAGAGTGCTAGAAAGTGACTGACACCACACCTTGTTAGACTCAGGTCACTTCCGAGAGCCTAAGCTTCCAAGATCCTTTGGAATCCTTTTGCAGCCCTTTCCTGTACAGCCTTCTCATTCACCCAGAAAGTTTAAGTTCTAGGCTACTGTTCTAGTTTGTCTTCCATTGCTGTGACAAAACACTCTGACTGACACCAACTTGGGGAGGAAAGGGTTTATTCAGCTTACATCTCCTGGGTCACAGTTCATCACTTAGGGAGCCCAAGGCAGGAACTCAGGGCAGGAACCTGGAGGCAGGAGCTGAAGCACAGGGCCATTGGAGGGAATGGACTTGTTGCTCATTTGGCTGTGCTCCCCCTTAGGACTCATGGCCCAGCCTAGCCTTTTATCTCTTAATTAACGGTACATACAAACAATGACCTTGCCCCCAGCGCTGGCACCACTCATTGTGGGCTGGGCCCTTCCCACAACTGCTCGCCCTTATGTCCAGATGTGCCCAGGCCAATCCAATGGAGCCAATTCCCCAATTGAGGCTCCTCTAACCCAGGTGTGTCAAGTTGACACTAAAGCTATCCAGCACCTCTACTGTCAAGATAATGCACTCTCAAGGAGAGAAGGAGAAGAGTGCAGAATCTGAGAGTAGAGAAAGATCTATGCTCTGAGCCTTCAGCAATGGAAAAATTCTGTCCTGTCATGAGCCGGGTCATACATACTCCTATGTTACAAAGATGCTTCTATAATTGCCATGTGGAAAGACTGGCCTGGCACCCATCAGGCTATGGAATCAAAGGAGGAAAAGGAGGAAGCAAGAACACAGGAGAAAGTGCAGGCAGGGAGTTGAGAGGTGTCGACTCTTTCTTTTACCCAGCAAGCGAGGGCTATCTCTGGGCATTGCGCGTGCATGATATTGAAGTATCAGTAATTGATTCTCTCTCCTCTCCTGCTCACTCTTTTCTCATCATCTCTCGTGCATGCTCTCGTGCTATACTGCATCTCTCTCTCTCTCCTAGCTCCACGAGGACGCAGGCATTTGTACGAAGCTGGGCGATCCCTGTTCTCTCTTGCTCCAAGGCAGAGTTGGTGCTGTGCACCGCTTTTGGAGGAGTCCATTTTGTCAACCAGCCCTGGTACATTCATGCCCTGTATACGCTCATCAAGCCATTCCTCAAAGACAAGACCAGGAAACGGGTAATGAAAACAAACATGCTCTGTAATCCCTAAGGTGGGGTTTGGGGGGCACCAGGGACAGTTACAGTGCTCTCCTATATATGTATTCTCTTGTTCTCCCCCTCCTACCCTGTACACACACACACACACACACACACACACACACACACACACACACTAGCTCTCAGACCCTTAAAATTTGAGCCTCAGCAGGTTTTCAAAGGACTTGTATTGAATCAATAATTCAGTAGTAGAACAGGTTATTTTCAGAACAGTGACAAACCAAAAGAAACCTTGAAAGCAGGCGAATAACAGCTGCCCATTTTACTGCAACTACTTATAGGAATACTGCATGAAGCTGTTTTGTGGGATTTGTTTGTTGGCTTTTTGGGGGAGGGCAGAATTTTGCTTTGTAGCACAGACTAACCTCAAATTCTTACTCCTCCTGCTTCGGTCTGGAGTGTGAGGATTGCAGGCATTCACCCAGTTACTACTACTTGTTTGTGGAATATTTCAATAGGTAGCATTTAGTCCTGTAGATGTGTTAGCACTCTGAAAAGTGGTTATCTTTTTTTTTTCTTCTTCATGGCTCCTGGGTGATAACTGCCAGCTCATCATCCATAAGGCTAGGAAAGCATTGTTCATTGGATATAATAATCTTATAAAGAAAGCTTGAGATCTTACTGACATCAGTCAACATCCGGGAAAGTCCTGCAGGGCTGATGTGGCATTCTCATCGGACAAGTAATGAGCATCCTTCCTGTAACCACTCTGAATTTTAGTTTCCTCATTTATTAAGTGGGAAAACTGACTCCTACTTCACAGACTTGTTGGGATAATTTAATGAAACAGTTCATGAAAACTTGTAGCACAATGCTGTGCTTGTACCAGACACTGGGTGACTTCTCTCTACCTTCTCCCTCTTTTTCCCTAGTTTCACTAAGACATACTTCACAAGTAAATGTGTGTGTTTAAGGTACACAATGCACAGATTTAATATATGAGTACACTGTAGCAAGAATGCCATGAGCAAGCTAAGACATCCATTACTTGATACTTCATGTAGTTAGGAGCTTTCCTTTGTTTTCTTTTTTTAAATTTTTTATCTTGTGTGTTTGAATGTCATGCCTGAATGTATGTAAATGTACCCATGTCACACAATGCCCACAGAGGACAGAAGAGGGCATTGGATCTCCTGGAACTGGAGGTATGGACAGTTTTTAGCCACTGTATGGGTGTTGGGATTTGAAGCTGGTTCTTCTGCAAGAACAGCCAGTCCTCTTAACTGCTGAGCCATCTATCAGCCCCCTTTATTTTCTTTTATTGTGGTAAAAAAAAAAGTACCTGAGATGAGGCCTGTTAGACAATGTCAAGTATGCAATTCAGTTTCACTGACATAGTCACTGGGTTGTACAGTACTTCTCAGAATTCATCCGTACTGCAGCTGAACCTTGATACACCTTTACCACCTTCCTCCTCCTTCTTGAGCTGCTGGCATCCACAGTTTTACTCTCTGTGTCTGAGACCAGCTATGTTTAGATTCCACAAATAAGTGAAAGCCCAGTTCCTGTTTATTTTTATTTTTAGTGAGCTTACAAAGCAGCAGATTTCCTTCATATCAGGATTTTTGGTTGCTTATAATACTAGTGATTGAACCAGCGCTTCAGACATGCTAGACAAATACTCTGTCACTCAGCTCACGCTAGCCTCAAACCTGCTGGAGCGGGTGTCTCCTGAGTGCCTGGGATGACAAGAGAGTACTACCATGCCCAACTTCCTGCTTCTTGCACATTCCCTATTATCTTCTCATGTACTGACAGGCACTTGGGGTTTCTATAGCATGGCCATTGTGAGTAATGCTCCAGTGTTTTATTTTAGGCTTTTTGATTTCTGCCATTTCCTAGGTCAAGAAAACCACTCCCCAAGGGAGCCTAGCCAAGGTCATTTTTATACAAACTTGCATATAACCCCAGGTCCGAGATGTGATACTGGGAGAGAGCTCTGCATATTCATAGGCTGATTGTATGAAGATATGCACAAACACAGACACAGATATACATACTGACATACACACAGACAGAGACACACAGAGACACATACATAGGGACATGCACATGTATAAACACACACACACACACACACACACACACACACACACACACACATACACACACCAAGGGTCCTAATTCTTACATCTTGAATGCATCTATGCATCTAGATCTTTAAACATCACAGTAGACTGTGGGAAGAAGGATAATTCCCAGTAACCAAATAATACAGAGCTTAGAACTAGACCTCGCCAGTACCAGGAAGAGGCAGAGACCTTCTGAGACATTTTGTAGTCTATTTGGAGCTCAGGGCAACACTAAGAACTGAGGTGTCCTATACTATTTGTAACTTAGCCTTAAGGCCCCCAGTGCCTGTGTGTTCTACTCATGATGGGGAGCATGGAGATTCCTCCACAGTGGATGCTGCCTGCTGAGCCCGAGCAGAAGGTTTCAGGAGCTCTAGACCCAGGACAGAGTGTGACAGGTGCAGGGTGCAGCCTCCTATCTCTGTGTGCCCCTTCTCTGTCAGATCAGTAGCAACTTGGAAGGGAGTCAACCTCAACAGAACTCTTTGTTTTGTTGTTTTGTTTTGTTTTTTTGTTTGTTTGTTTGGTTTTTTGTTTTGTTTTGTTTTGTTTTTTTTTGTTGTTTTTTCGAGACAGGTTCTCTCTGTAGCCCCAGCTGTCCTGGAACTCACTCTGTAGACCAGGCTGGCCTTGAACTCACAAAGATCTGCCTGCCTCTGCCTCCCAAGTGCTAGGATTAAAGGCACCTGCCACCATGCCCGGCTCTTTGTTGTTTTAAAATTGGATTTTGAGGTGTCTGGCTACAAATGTTTACTGTAAACAGCAGGGGGAGGACTTTAGCATGCTTCAAATACTAGAGCATCCTCTATGGAGTTCTGTAAAAGCCAGAATAATTGAATTCCTTCACAACAAATACTTTTTTTATTAACTTCTAATCATATACAGCTTCAGTTTCAGAAAATGTACATTGCTTTCTGAAGTGCTGTAACATTCTGGAGAGCTTAGCGCTTAGCCTCCTTTCCCTTTATCTTTACATGATTCCATTTATAGGACAGGCTAAAATGAACTCAGCAGAACAAAATAAAACATGTTTATTACTGAGGTTCCCATACATGTAGGTATTTTAAAGATCACATTTAAATTTATTGTTGTCATCTGTGGCATTTGTGTTCAAGAATATAACTGATGGTCTTATTTTGCATGAAGCTTAGTTGTATGTAATTAATTATGTGGAACTTATGTGGTACATCTAATTATTTCATGTCTGCAGTGTAATAAAGTGTAAGAACCATCAATATTATGAAGGAACTTTAAATCAACTATTCAGGTCAACTTTTAAATTATAGTCAATGACATTATCTACTTATGTTATTTTTGTAGCTATATCCAAAAATAATTGAAATTTAAAGCTGTTTTTTCTTCTTCTTCTTTATTTAACTATTCTGGGTCATTATCAACTGCATGCTCAGAACACCCAAATTTCTTTGGAGATTAGTACCCGTGCTGGATAGCTTTAGTGTCAACTTTACACACCTGGGTTGAGGGAGCCTCAATTAGAGAATTGCTGCCATTAAACTGACCTGTGGCCATATCTGTGGGGTATTTTCTTGATTTTTCCATGATGTGGGAGGGCCCAGCCCACTGTGGGCAGTGCTATCCCTGGGGAAGTAGTCCTATATTGTATAAGAAAGCAGGATGGGCATGGGGCAGGGAAGTAAGCCAGTAAGCAGTGTTCCTCTATGGCCTGTGCTTCAGATCCTGCCTTAGGTTCTTGCCCTGAGTTCCTACCTTGGGTTCCCTCAGTGATGAACTGACCCAGGAGATGTGAGGTGAATAAACTTGTTCTTCCCCAAGTTGGTGTTGGTCACAGTGTTTTGTCACAGCAAAAGAGAAGCAAGCTAGAGTAGTGCCTTATGCAGGGAAATGGGAAAACTGCTTCAAAAACATCCCACAGTGCTTTCTCAGGCTATGGCTTTCCACCAAGTAGGGAACTAATTGAGCTAGTGTACATAGACACCATCCCGGGAGTCACTGGTATGTTAACGAAGTAACATATCATTGTCCATTTTGCCAGGTATTTTCTCCCCCAAACTCAAATGAACACATTGGTGAAGAACTAGAATTTAGAAGATGTGGAGGAGCTCATGGCAGAGAGGCCTGGAGAAATAGAACAGGCAGGGGTCCCTGGACTGATTTAGGGAGAAGAAACAGAATGGATAAAAGTCCTGGGGCAGACACAGGGAGAAGCTGTACCTTGGTTAGAGCTGAGAGGAGAAGGATTGGAGAGGTTCCGAGGTCCAGAGTCCTCAGCTATGAGAGGCATGAGCAGGTTTGGGGTGGTCAATATCACTGTCCCAGCCTCTGCAGGAGTAATTAGGAGATGACTGTAGGTGCAAATTTTGGTGGTGGACAAATAATACCCAATCTGTACTTAAATTTCATTTTTTAGCAACTATTAATTCAGCCCATTTTCCAAGCAATAAATTAGCATTTTATGATGACTAAGCCACAGGCACAAAATGATTGCCTCTTTAAACACCATAATCACCAGTAGCATACCCAATTTGTCATTGCTAAATTATGTTATTAGATTAAACACTTGGTCATGTTTCAAATTTTTTGTTGGTTAATTATTTTTCTTTTCAGATTTTCCTGCATGGAAACAACTTAAACAGCCTTCACCAGCTAATACACCCTGAGTTCTTGCCCTCTGAATTTGGAGGAACCCTTCCTCCTTATGACATGGGAACATGGGCGCGGACATTACTTGGTCCTGACTACAGCGATGAAAATGACTACACTCACACCTCCTATAATGCCATGCACGTGAAACACACTTGCTCCAACCTGGAGAGGGAGTGCTCTCCCAAGCCCATGAAAAGGTAAGACCTGCCAGAGGGTATTGTTTTTTTTTTTTTAGACCTATTATACATTATGTATTGAAGACTTCATGGACACAGCATTGAATAAAAGATAATCTATTCTCAGATGATTTCCCTAGAATTTATAACAAATGGAGTTTGGCCCACCCAGAAATATAGTTCTCCCTTTATACTAGTTTAAAGGAAGGACTTGTTCATGTCCTGATTGTAGCCAGCCCCTGCCCCTTAAGAGTCTGTTAAGATACAGATGGAATAGTAAGGCTTTGAGAGATACTGATGGATAAGAAGCCAAGTGGAGAACATTCCTATCATTCCTCCATGTAGAACCGAAGGACCATTACTCTTGCTTGAATATAGCACCATTGATATACAACTTACAGCAAGAACAGAGAGGTGTCCCTCCAGAAAGTCTGTCAAATAAGACCTTTCTGAACATGCTTATAAAGTGGCTGGTGTCGGAGCTGGTCTCTGAAGGAGTAAGATCAGCAACTCTGGGGTTAAAGTTGGAACTGGCATTCTAAGCAGAGGGGACAGACAGCAATGGAGGCCTTCTGAGCACAGGTGGTCTGGTGTGACAAGGAGACATGCAGGTGTGGGGAGGGGCATGGACATGAAGTACAGTTCCACAGAGAGTTGAACCCGGGTTCAAGTGTGCTGTGTGAATGAATGCTCAGGGTAGTGAATGCCATGGAGAAGGTTGTTTTTGGTTTTCTCTTTTCTCTTTTATTTTTCTTCCCCCCTCTTTGCCCCCCACTCCCTTCCTGCCCACCAAACTTCTTTCTTTTCTGGCCGTCCTGGGCTTGGAATTTGGGCTTTGTCCGCATTAGTCATGCAGCTATCACCTAGCTGCATCCCCACCCAGCCCAAGGGACCCTTTTAAATTTGCTATACAAGTGACATAAGTACATCTCATTGTAGAAATCAAAACTTACTTTAAATCATTTATTTATTCTCATTTTTATGTGTATGAGGGTTTTGCCTGCATGTATATATAAGTGCACCCATGCATTCAGTGCCCAGGGAGACATGAAGAGGGTGTTGAATCCCCTGAAACTGGAGTTATGGATGATTTTTAGCTGCCATGTAGGTACTGGGAACTGAACCTGGTTCTTCTACAAGAGCAACCAATGCATTTAACTGCTGAGCCATGTCTCTAGTCCCTAAAAGATATTTTTAAGGCTAAGTCCCCTGTGGTCACCATCCCCAGTACCATCTCCAGTCTCCTTCTATATGTGACCACTGTTATCAGAAGAGGTAGGCCCTTCCATTCATTTTTTTTTTATAGACAGTATGCATCTGTGCACATGCACACAATTGTGTTCTAACATCTAATAATGAAGTTTCATTAGTTAGGACCTCTCTAATAAAGTACCACAGACTGGGTGACCTAAACACCTAGATATGATTTTCTTACAGTTCTGTGAGTGATAACCCTATGGGTCAAAGCTTTGAAATAGTTGGCGTCTTTGAAGCTGCTCCTCCTGTCACGCCGATGGCTGTCTTCTCCCTGTGTCCCTGAGATCTTCTTTATGTTTGTGCCCGCGTCCTAATCTCATCTTATGAGAACACTAGTCATATTGGATTAGACCACACTCTCTTGACCTCATTTTACCTTAATGGCCTCTCTAAAGACTCTATCTCTAAATACAGTCATAAACAGAGGCCTGGGGTGAGAACATCAGCATGTGAGCTTAGCAAGGATGGGAGGAGATAATTCAGCCCAGACTTTGTTACAAAGCATCTGTCCTTTTCGAAGACACAGCTTCTATTTCTAATGCCACCTCAGCATTAGAACTAAGATAGACCACTGTAGCCATCATTTATTGGTGAAACTTTATGTTTAGGTTATTTCTCATTTTTCCCTCTGTTTCAAAAGAGCTCAATAATTGTCTTGGATTGTCCTCTCCCTTCTTCTAGTAAGGTTCCTCTGGGTGACCTCAGACCCCTGCCTGCCACTGTTTGGCCAGAGAGTGTATACATTTTGAGTTTCATCCCATATTGTCTAGGGCTGTAACAGGGACACTTTCACCACAGTGGCTGAGAATCAGCTTTGCCCAGAGCCTTGAAAAAGACTCAGCAGCATCCGGCTCTTATGTTAATCAACATCCTGACAGTGGAAAAAGCCATTCCAGGTTTGTTTTCATCTGTATTTCCTTACCATACACAGGCATATAAATGACATAATCACAAGCACATTTGTACTTTCCAGGAATTATGGGATTAGCTGAAAAATGGTTTGCAAACCAGAAACCAAAAGCCCTTGCAAGCTCATGTGGGAAGGTGAGAGTCAAAACTCACCACAAGAACAAGGAGATTTTTTATGTATATGAGTGTGTTGTCTGAATGTATGTAAGTGCAACCATGTTGTGCAATGCCCACAGAGGTCAGAAGAGGGAATCAGATCCTCTGGAACTGGGGTTACAGACAGGTCAATTGTTAGGTGCCATATGGATTCTGGGATTCAAACCCCATTCCTCTACAATATCATCCAGCACTCTTAACTACTGAGCCATCTCTCCAGCCCCAAGCCACACAAGCTCATAATTCACCACAATTGTTATTCCCATTTCACAACTGAGACTCAGAGGATCTAACTGATCCCAGGGAGCAACGATTACACAGCAGTCAAATAGCTAAGCTGGGACTCAGGCCTGGCCAGGCTGGCCGTGCTCTCCGGATTCATGTTCACTGCTCTTCCTTGTAGTTTATAAGACAATGACACCTCCAGTAGGGACAGGGGCGGGGTGGACGGAATCTCTATATACCTCTAAAGACTTTTGAGGCCAGGCATGGTAGCACATGCTTTGACTCTCAGTACTTGGTAGGCAGAGGCAGGCAGATCTCTGTGAGTTCAAAGCCAGCCTGATCTACATAGTGAGTTCCAAGACAGCTGGGCCAACAGGCAAAAAAAAAAAAAGACTTTTGATTAAGACAGTGTAAGGGTCCCATAGAGATTTGTGGGGGGGGCCCATTTAATCCCAGGACGATCCATGTGGAAAACACATGCAGGAAAGCACACCACGTGGACACATGTTAAGGTCCAAATGCAGAGAGCTTTTTTCCCAAAATGTCTGGTTATATAGCCAGCATGACTCATATCCCAGGGCCAAATCCTAAACCTTTTTGTAACTACACCCCACCCCATGGGTGTGGCCAGGGAAGTCCCATTGGTTTAGAATGCTACCCATCTTAACTAAGTTTTCCCATATCTCGCCCTTTAAATTTTATTTTTTTAATTTTTCTGAGAGGCAAGGGAGCCCATGGGTGAGGCTAACAACACAAAGGAAACTGAGTTTTGAATAGCCAGCTGCTCAAGCCTATTTTGAGTGCTAGGCAGTGGGGGCCAGGTCAGACCTGAAACTTTATTTTCACACTAAGGCCAATTAATATCCTAAAAAATCCAACCATGAAGTGAGCCAGTTGTTAAGCATAAGCAACGAATGTAAGTAACATTTATGTAAAACCAATTAGCAAGTATCTATGTCCAAATTTTTTTTTATTAATTTTTATTTATTTCTGTATGTGCACAAATGTACTGTCTGCATGCAATCTGTACACCCGTGTCGTGCAATGCTGCGGAGGTCAGAAGTGGGTGTCGGATTCCCCTGGAGCTGGAGTTCTCCCGGAATTGGAGTTTCAGACAGTTCTCAGCCACCATGCAGGTGCTGGGGATCGAACCCGGGTCCTCTGCAAGAGCGGTTGGTGCTCTTAACCGCTAGACCATCTCTCCAGCCCCCTATGTCCAAATTTTGAACAACCCAAGGTTCCCATAGTCCAATTGAAGAAGCTTGTATGCACAAGCATGTTGATCAAGTTAAGAGTCCAGTCTATATTGCTGTAGTCTCACGATTCACCCCAATCTCCGCAGCCCTTACATTGTATCATGCCTCCTCTTCCACAGGTTGTTCCCTAGGCCTTGGGAAAGGGGCACAAGTGGGTAAGAAGCGAAACAGTCTACTTTCTCTGGAGATGTCATTTTGGACTCTACTCTGTTCAGGTTGTTTCCCTTCATGGATAGACAGTTTATCCAGGGGTACCTTTTTAATCCTACTAACAAAGCACAAGCAATTAGATGTACAAGCATTTAAACAGTACTAATTATTATGGCAAGCTAAGCTGTGAGCATAGACACAGATGTTTGGATGGTATGCTAATCCACAAACCATGGCTTTTCTATAAAGGGTGACAAGTTCTTATTGTGGCTTATAACATCTCCTAACCACTAGAGGAATAAGCTTGTGGCATCAGCTGTGAATATTCCTCCAAGGAGAGAGCTAATAGCCAATTAGATTTGGGATATATATAGACACATGGCTGCCACTGTTGCACAGTATCTCCAGGCAGTTGAGGTATAGCTGATACTGATGGAGGAGTCTTGGTTGACTCAAGGAGACCAATATTTTGCTTCATTGCTTTAGTGGCCTTTGGTAATGCTCTCTGACATTTCAGAGGCCAACTGTACATTAGCAAGTGATGTCTCAAAACATTTTTCCATGCTTACACCAGGTCTTCGACAACAGGGTCTTACCGCCTCTCATTGTAGGTATCCCACTTTTTAGGCAAAAGGCCTTTATCATTTTGGGAGGGCTTGGATCACCCCCAAATGACAACATCTCCTAGGCGGAATAATCTATTGATGATATCAGAGCTCTCCTGTATTAATATATTTTGCTTAATTACACAGCTTATAAAGAATTTACTATTATATTTGGCTCTGAATAGAGAAATATCCTTTCACAGTTCCTATGTCTATCAGTCAATTAAAGAAAGTAGTTATACCTGTTTTATAAGAAATTACCACTATAACAGTTGGCTCTAATTTACAGTTAGGGAATGACTTCATTACCATCATGTTTTTCTTTTTCCTATATAAGGGAGAGGTAGGAAGGTTTCTTAGCATCTGGAAGGTAAACTTCATTAG
>VZQC01014885.1:1224141-1234933 GCA_009823505.1 Rhizomys pruinosus
GGGGTGGGGGGATAGGGTGGAAGACACAGGTCTAGATTCGATAATCTTGTACAAAATATATATTAAAAAAGATTAAAAAAATAAAATAAATAATATTCATAAAAATGGAAAAAAAAGAAGAAAAAGGTATTAAGTGGCCAAGGTTTAAAATTATCTGGAAGAAGCTGCTCTTGGTAGGGTGGTTCCCCTGAAGGGCCTTAATTTGCATCAGAAAGAAGTGGGCTCTGGCCTTGGCCAAGAGGGAGAGCTACCTGGAGAAAATTTACATATGAACAAGTTTTAGTTGGAATAGAATTGAAGAACTGGTTCTTTACAATAGGGGATGAAGTCTTTCTTTGGGCTGGGGTGGGGGAGATTAAAACCAGAAAGTTTTTAGACCTGTAGAATAATGAAAAATGGTTCCAAGCTCAAGCATGGCTACTAAGCCTTGATATTAAACTCAGCCTTGACATCACTGGCTTTTATAGCCTGCAGGAGCGACCAAGCCAGGAGACACATGTCTGGAGGGAATGGGATGCTCATTCTGGGCCAAAGTAGAGCCTTGCAGTTTTCCTCCACGTGTACAAAGGCACAAACTCCCAGATCACTCTCCCATCCACTGAAAGCAGCAGGAAAGATGGCTCCACTGCAAAAGATAGATATCAGGAGAGAGAGAAGAAAGAGAAGAAAAAAGCAAGATTTAGAGGTTCACATACATGAGTTATGGTTTCCTTCTGCCCCATGTCTGGGCGCCATTTGTAAGGGTCCCACCGAGATTTGGGGGGGAGCATTTAATCCCAGGATGATCCATGCGGAAAACATGCAGAGGAAAGCACACCACGTGGATGCATGTTAAGTTCCAAATGCAGAGAGTTTTTATTCCAAAATGTATGGTTATATAGCCAGCATGACTCATATCCCAGGGCCAAATCCTAAACCTTTTCATCACTACACCCTACCCCATGGGTGTGTCCAGGAAGGTCCCATTGGTTTAGAATGCTACCCATCTTAACTAAGTTTTCCCACAAGCCAGCATACTCTCATATATGTTTGAGTTTCCAAAGCCAAGCAGCACCAGCTAGGATTTGCTGCCCTCGCCTCAGGTGACCACAGTATATACTCTGTTTTGAGTGATCAGAAATGTCCTGATTCCAGATCTACCTTTGAGTGGATGTTAATGACCAGGGGAGGTGACAACCTCCACTATTATATTATGAGTTTGGGAGGAAAGTGGTTGTCCAACTCCTGTTTATCTTAACCCCCTCAAGAATCCAGCCCGATGCTCAACACTTAGTAGACACTCAGCAGACATCTGTCCATGCTTGCTTAGTATGCAAATTAATTAATTTTGAATGAAAGCTGTTGCCACCCAAACCCATTCTTGGTACACTCATATGATCAAATGCTCTGCTTCCAGAATGAAAAATCCCCTTTCTCCTGACTTTCATAAGCTTGCAAAGACTCTAATTATGAGATCTTATATCCTAATAGGAGAGAGAAGAATGGCTCTAAATAACTGCAATAGAGGGGGGGGGAGAGGTCCTGTGAAGAAGCAAGACCCTGCCACAGTGTTCTGAGTAGCATCCTTAATTTCCTCCAGGAAGATTCCCAGCAGAGCCTTCATGGGAGAAACTGGGGCTGGTCCTGGAGAACAAGTGACTCCCTGTAGATATGGGATCAGAATCTGGGGCCAGAGAAGTCATCAATTGTGCACACACCTCATTTCCATTACAACTTCTACTCCCCTCAGTGATGGCCTCCAGATTCCTCATCTGGGGATGCCAGGAGCAGCAGGACAGGCAGGAACACTGGTGAGAAGGAGCTGCCCTGGCTGCACCTGCCATCAAGCACCTCATTGATGGAGGAAAAGAGTGGGACCTGTCATAGCATCCTCATTGGTGGAGGAACAGAGTGGCACCTGTTGTAGCATCCTTGTTGATGGAGGAACAGAGTGGCACCTGTCATAGCATCCTCATTGATGGGGGAACAGAGTGGCACCTGTCATAGCATCCTCATTGATGGAGGAACAGAGTGGCACCTGTCATAGCATCCTCGTTGATGGAGGAACAGAGTGGCACCTGTCATAGCATCCTCGTTGATGGGGGAACAGAGTGGCACCTGTCATAGCATCCTCATTGATGGAGGATCAGAGTGGCACCTGTCATAGCATCCTCGTTGATGGAGGAACAGAGTGGCACCTGTCATAGCATCCTCGTTGATGGAGGAACAGAGTGGCACCTGTCATAGCATCCTCATTGATGGAGGATCAGAGTGGCACCTGTCATAGCATCCTCGTTGATGGGGGAACAGAGTGGCACCTGTCATAGCATCCTCGTTGATGGAGGAACAGAGTGGCACCTGTCATAGCATCCTCGTTGATGGAGGATCAGAGTGGCACCTGTCATAGCATCCTCGTTGATGGGGGAACAGAGTGGCACCTGTCATAGCATCCTCGTTGATGGAGGAACAGAGTGGCACCTGTCATAGCATCCTCATTGATGGAGGATCAGAGTGGCACCTGTCATAGCATCCTCGTTGATGGGGGAACAGAGTGGCACCTGTCATAGCATCCTCGTTGATGGAGGAACAGAGTGGCACCTGTCATAGCATCCTCATTGATGGAGGATCAGAGTGGCACCTGTCATAGCATCCTCGTTGATGGGGGAACAGAGTGGCACCTGTCATAGCATCCTCGTTGATGGAGGAACAGAGTGGCACCTGTCATAGCATCCTCATTGATGGAGGATCAGAGTGGCACCTGTCATAGCATCCTCATTGATGGAGGAACAGAGTGGCACCTGTCATAGCATCCTCGTTGATGGAGGAACAGAGTGGCACCTGTCATAGCATCCTCGTTGATGGAGGATCAGAGTGGCACCTGTCATAGCATCCTCGTTGATGGAGGAACAGAGTGGCACCTGTCATAGCATCCTCGTTGATGGAGGAACAGAGTGGCACCTGTCATAGCATCCTCATTGATGGAGGATCAGAGTGGCACCTGTCATAGCATCCTCGTTGATGGGGGAACAGAGTGGCACCTGTCATAGCATCCTCGTTGATGGAGGAACAGAGTGGCACCTGTCATAGCATCCTCATTGATGGAGGATCAGAGTGGCACCTGTCATATCCTCGTTGATGGGGGATCAGAGTGGCACCTGTCATAGCATCCTCATTGATGGAGGAACAGAGTGGCACCTGTCATAGCATCCTCATTGATGGAGGAACAGAGTGGCACCTGTCATAGCATCCTCATTGATGGAGGATCAGAGTGGCACCTTTCATAGCATCCTTGTTGATGGAGGATCAGAGTGGCACCTGTCATAGCATCCTCATTGATGGGGAACAGAGTGGCACCTATCATAGCATCCTCATTGATGGGGGATCAGAGTGGCACCTGTCATAGCATCCTCATTGATGGGGAACAGAGTGGCACCTGTCATAGCATCCTTTTGACCTCTTGGAACCCAAGTGGATGTGAGAAAATTGAAAACAGAGTTAAGGGACCCTTCAATCAAGATAAACTTTCCTGTTTCCCATCCGATATATGGTTCTTGTATTTAGCCCAGCTTGTCAGGAAGCCTGGGTTTGCACTGCCCCAACAGGTATCACTGGGGTAGCATGACAGGTTACATGTAGTTCCTGCTACTTGGCCAGGTTAGAGCTCTGAGCTGATAACCCTGAAGTAGTGCTCTGTGTTCCAGTGGACATGCACAGTCCTTGTCTCTGTCATAATTCCCAACATGTTTCAAGCCCATTTGGAGTGAAATGGGCTTTTGTGGAGTGTCCTTAGAACTGACCACATTTATAATGAAGCTTTTGAGCACATATGGCTCCTGAGTTCTAGTGGCTCTCTTCAGTAATGCTTCTCAGAATAGTGTCAACTTCCACTGACACCAACTGACACTGACAGCAGCTTTGGTTTTTTTTCTCCAATAATTGCGACTCAACCCTTAATCGGAAAAAATATGTTTAATTATTAGTTTCAATGAAATTTTCTCTAGTTGGTTATTTCAGTATTATTCTTCACTTTAATACAGTGATGAACTGGTAGTGGTAAGGCATGGGACATTCTTTGCTCCAATATTAAATCACCTGGAATTTCATATATTGAACTTCTTATTTCCCTCTCTCTGCACTACATGTGTGGAGGTCAGAGAACATCAGGTGTTGGTTCTTACATTCTACCTTGTTTGAGACAGTCTCTCTTTTCTCTTTATTGTCCGCCACTGAGTATGCAAGGCAAGCCAATCCATGGGCCCCTCCCATCTCCTATATGAACATTGGGATTACAGACATGTCCTATCATGCCCAACTTTACATGAGTACTAGAAATCCAAACTCCAAGCGCGGAGCAATCTCCTCAGCCCCCATTTCTGTTTTGTATTATATTTCTTCCAAGCCTCCTTCCTTGCTTCCAGGGTATTGGCTTAAACATTTAAGTGTAGAGCAGCTTATTTCCTCCTCCCTAATTTGTAGCTTCACTATGTCTGGGGAGCATGTAGCCAAACTTGTGTAGCTCTATAGCAACAATGACTTTTATTGCAAATGGGACAAAACCTCAAATGTACTGCTTCGAATTAGAAGGGAAGTTTATTATGTCACATAATGAAATGTGTCAAATTAAGGTGTCTACAGGAATGCAATGCTGGTGGTTCAATGGGCCACAGAACCCAGGTTCTCTCCACTGAATTCAACACGACTAAATAATTCCCAGGCAGACTGCCTCTCATGCACACAGAAAAAGGATGCCCAGATAAAAGAGGCTTCAGTCACCTAGGAAGGAGAAGGGAGTGGCCTGGGCCGGGAACCACCTGGCCCTTCAGTTAGAAGTGCAAGTCTGAGATTTCTTTCCCATGAGGTAAATGCAGACTTCTAGGCATCTCTTCTAATCATTAAGCAATATTTACTAATTACCTCCTGGTTTTAGCCTTTCTTGCTGCCAAAGGCATTAAAATGGCTATAGATATTCTGAAAAACCAAACACACTCAGAGAGACGCCATCCGGAAGTAATGACTGGTGACTAGTGAGACACTGAGGGAGAGTTTTTCAGACTAATGCATATATACATCATGCATCCATGTGCATATATTGTTTGAAGATTTTTATTGATAACCTTTTTGCAGATTTTGTCTTAGATGGATTTGGACTGGAGAAGTTGAGCCAGACCCTAGAGCTGGAAGCATTTGACCACAGGTTGTTGGTATAGAGGAGAGAGTTTGGGGAGCAGCTTTGCTTACATGCAGTACTGAGAAGGAGAAGTTAGGGCTAGCAGTTTGCAGCCTGCCAGAGATTGTAAATGGCTCTCAGATTCTTTATTTCACTGTTTCATTGTTTTCTTCTAATTTTCCTCAACCCTCGGGCAATAATCAACACTGCAGCTGAGGATCTCAAGGACATAAAAAGCATTTATCTTGGTTTTTCTGGGTACCAATGAAAACGAGGGCTCTGACAAGCAAGTTTCTGTGGCCTCTGGACTTGTCACCTTGGAGAAAGAGCCTCTGACTTCTAGGATTAGGGCATATAGTCTGTCACCTAGTGAAGGGCCCAGGACAGCCCTGAACTCCATAGGATTGTAAACAAAGTGGGTGCATTATTTCCTAAATTAGCAGCCAGTGGATCAGAACTGTGTCCTGTCACACAGCAATGGCTGTGGTTCCTGCCGGCCCTGAGAGAAAGCATGTATTTCATTCCATCCACTTGCTGAACTTGAGCAGGCTCCTTCTCTACTATTAGGCCACAGACAACCTTTGTTGGCACATAAATGTTTCCTATAAAGATACATTTTACAGGAGGCTGGGGTATGAAGATCATGAGCTCAAGGCCGGCTTTGGCTTTATGGCAAGGCCCTGTCTCAAAAAATGAGAAAGAAAACAAAACTGTTTTCAAAGATTTATGAAATTTCAGATCCAGAGGATGTCCTCAGAGGTCATCGAGATGTCAGAATTTGTATCACTAAAGACCTTTCCCATTACCCTGCACACACACACATGTACTGCTGGAGATTACACTTACTGAGTAATCACAAACTCAAACTTCTGTGATATAATTATTGCCATCTCATAAAATAATTCTAAGATCTTAAATCTCCACAAAGAAGATTCATTGAACACTTACTTTTTAGTCTCTTAAATGGTGGGAAATGCCCATAGTTTTTAGAAATATGAAGAATAATATGGAATTATTAATTTATGTTTCACCCATTACTGCTCAGGGGAAATGGCTGGGGCTAAAGTTTGAGCCCCCTGACCTTAGGCCTGAGGATTTTCCCATGGCATCAGACTTTTAGCTTCCTTTGCAAGCTTGCTTTCTTTTACCTGGCATGCTGTCCATATATATTTAATATTCTTGGTGTAAAACTACAAGTATGGGCACATTCCTTTTTATAATTATATTAAAGCTATAACACATTTTTCTTTCCCATAGTCAAGATCCTGAGAAGTTCACCAGGGAGGTGGTTAAGAACCCATCAACAAATGGATTTTGTCCCATGATGTTTTCTGTGTAGAGTGGGTGTGAGCATCTTCTCACTATATATGTGCCTTCTCATAGATCTCTGGAGAGCATTGTTCCAGTGACTGAAAAAGAAAGTGTATGTCTAACCCTTGACTGAGCATTGAGTCCTGTCTTCCTCTGTACTATGCTCAGAAGCATATGCTTTCCAAACTGGGCTCAATCTGGGAGCCCTGTTATCCAAGGAAAAGGATTATCTTAAAAAATAACCAAATGGGAACATCTTCCTGATTCAGCACTTGGGACTTTGAGGCTGAGGGATTATAAGTTCCAGGCCTGCCTGAACTATATAACAAGATCTTGTATCAAAAAGGTGTTATATGCTATCTAACCTTGTTCCTCTCATGAACTTAAAAATGAATGTTCATGTCTCAGCACTGAAAGAGACTCTCAAGCCTAATAATAGTGGAGCCACGGTCCATTCTCTGAGCCTAGAAGTAATCACAGGCAGAGAAAAGCATTTTACATTCCTTGTTTGGCAGATGAGCTGAACAAGTCAGATCCCTGTCTAAGACACAGTTGCTTCAGCTGCCCAGGTTACATAGAGTCCATTGAGAAAGAGCAGACGGAGACTGAAGTAGAAGATTTGTGAGAGGAGGTTCTTGCTAGTGCCAAATCCCAGGTAGTCTTACTCAGCCTCTTTTCAGGGTGACATGTCTCAACTCAGAGGAAATTATACGAGAGAGAGAGAGAGAAAGAGAGGACATGAGTGTACATGTGCATCTGCATATGGGTGCACATGTACGTGTATTTGCATATATGTGCAGGTGTGTAGATGTCAGAGGTCAATATCAGGTATTAATTCTTAGGCCACATCATTCTTTCCCTTTTAGGGGTCTCTCACTAGCCTGGAGCTTGCCAAGTAGTCAAGGCTGGCAAGCCAGTGATCCCCAGACATTTGCCTGTGGCTGACTCTGAGATGCTTGGATTTCAAGCATATACCACGATGCTCAGCTTTTTAATGGGGATGGAACTCAGGTCTTTGTACTTTCTTGATAGGTAAGCTTTACTTTCCTAAGTGAGCCATCTCCTCAGTACCCAGCCTGGTTATCTATAGGCTGAGCTTGTCTATTTTTCAATAACTGTCCATTCCAGTGAAGTTAACATATCATTACAAAGTATCATCTATGTGAAAAGAATGACAGGTGTCAGCGTGAGAGCAGGAGGAACATGTCTTTTGTACTCATTATAGAACAGGACAACAGGTATGCTCTACCAGGAGTACAAAAATTCCATGTGGTCACTGAAGGATTGCCACACAGTCTGTATGTCCCCCTTAGCTGTCCGGACTCTCATGTTCAGTTCTGAAAAGGTTGAACATTTTAGCATTTGGGTGTTACTGCTGCTCAAGTACCTAGTGTTTAAGATGCCATAACTTCTTGAAGAAAAAAGACTGCTAAAGGAGCCACACATACCCAGTGATTATGTAGGTACTGGATAATGGAATCTTTCACACATGCTAGTAGAATTTTGTTCATATTTCTTTTTTAATTAATTAATTTTTATTCTATATGTATGAATGTTTTGCCTTCTTGCATGTAAGGGCATGGTATGTATATAATGCCCATGGAGGCCAGGAAAGGACATTGGATCCCCTGGAACTGGAATTACAGATGGTTGTTAGCCACCACGTGGGTTCTGGGAACCAAACCCAGGTCCTTTGCAAGAGCAGCCAGTGCTCTTAACCACTAAACCATCTGTCCAGTCCCTTGTTAGAATTTCTTAAAGGATGAATAAATAGAACTGCCTAGCCTCCTCCTTACTTGGGCACCTGGCTGACACAGACATTCAGCCTTTAATTTTCTTTTCTGAGGCATGAATGAAGGGAACCATCTTTTACAACCATATCCTGTGCAGCTATGGAACAGTGGCGTGAAAGAAAAGCTACATGATGAAATTGCTTGATAAGAAGACGAATGAGGCTAGTCAAGGGGGCACCCTTTCTCTTCTTTTTAAAGAATGACATGAAAAATTATGAAATAAAGCTTTCTAAACTACTGGCAAAACACAGGAATAGGCTTGAATTAGAGGGAAACGAACAGATGTGGAGAACTGGCTGGATGGAAGTAAAGCAATCTGTGATTGCTCACAGTACCTTTTCTGAAAGAGAGCCCTGTCTGCTGAAGCACTGTGCTCTGATGAACAGACTTGGAAAGGCAGCTACAGCCCAGGCAAGAAAGGCAAAGCCATACTCATTTCTTGCAACACATTGTTATTGGCAGAAAAATACTTTGGCTGATTCCGATTACGCTCAATCTGTTTGTCCCCAACATTCATCCAGCAACAAACCTCTTACAAGCTTTGATAAACACATGAGCAAAAACAAGTATTTGACATGGTGTCTGTTAGAAATCCTGGAGTCATGTCAGGCTTAGAATCAGTATTAAGTGCAGCCAGCTTAAGTTTTGAGATTCCCTTTAGTTTTTTTTTTTTTTTTTATTAATTTTATTTATTTCCGTATGTGTATGAATGTACTGTCTGCATGCAGGTCTGTGCACCCGTGTCGTGCAATGCCGCGGAGGTCAGAAGAGGGTCTCAGATTCCCCTGGAACTGGAGTTCTCCTGGAATTGGAGTTTCAGACGGTTCTCGGCCGCCATGTGGGTGCTGGGGATCGAACCCGGGTCCTCTGTAAGAGCGGTCGGCGCTCTTAACCGCTAGGCCATCTCTCCAGCCCCGAGATTCCCTTTAGTTTTAAACTGACTTTGTAATAGGGATTGTTTGAACTTTGTATGTGTGTGTGTGGTATGTATGTGTATACGCATGTGTATACATGTGTGTGTGTGTGTGTGTGTGTGTGTGTGTGTTTGTATGTGGAATCCAGGATCAACATCGGGTGTCTTCCTAAACCCCCTCTCTCCTCTAAGACAAGGTCCCTCACTGAACTTGGAGCCTGCCCATGCAGCTAGACTGGCTGGCCAGAGATCCTGGCATCTCAGCTTCCCTAGTGGTGGGGTTACAGCCTGCAACACCACATCAGGCTTTTTTTTCAGCTATATAAGACAAAATGATAACATGTTTTAATCTCAATTAAATTTCAAAAAATTTAGGTAAAAACCCAACTAAACAGCAAGCTAAACAGCAAGTGGGAAGCTAATAACTGAAGAGAAGCAACTCAGGATTTTTATTGTCTTCATCACAAAATCAGCTCAGAACTGGACCAGTTGCCCTTTCTCTTCTTATCACCTCCCAGTTCACAGTGCCACATCTCTTCATAGCCAGCATTCTCTCTCTCTCTCTCTCTCTCTCTCTCTCTCTCTCTCTCTCTCTCTCTTAGTTTTTATTGATCACATTTTATGCAACATTTCTTAATCAAATTTAGACTCATTCCCCTATCCATGCCCACCTCTCATGCCCCCCCCCATCAGAGCTCATGGATTCTGTTGTACACAAGTCCCATCTTGCAGCTTTTTCTCAATCTTTTATAACCTTTTCGGTGCACAGGTTTACTGTTTTGGTCAGTTCTTTGAATAGGTTTTTCTCTCTCTCTTTTTCTGTTCCCATTTGATTTGATATTATTTCAAAATATGCATACATACACTCCACACATAAATTAAAGTTACAAATTCTGAAAATAAACTATAGGTTAATTCCAAAGCACATTTAGAGATTCACATTTTAACAGTAAAGTTGCCTGTAGGTTAAAAGAAGTATAACTTTACATTGTCTCTCTTTTTTTAGAATATGAATATTAATATTCCTATATGATAGCACACACCATGGGATTACATAAGGATAAATTATAAATGGTTGTAGCATGTATCAATAAAGAGAAAATATTATTTTACAAAATATTTTAACTGTTAAATATAATCTTTTTTTTTTTTTACCAAAAGATGTCATATTTTCCCCAAGGAAGTGCTTGAACGTTCCTCCTTGGCAAACCCAAACAACCATCAATCCTACCCCTGTGCTCCACACTGGGGTCCCTCCCCGCCATGGTCACCCAAATGAGGTCCTATAAGCGTGTGTCCTGTCTTGATCTTCCTGCACTGCCTTTGTGACACAGCATGGGTAGTCAAACAATGGCAGTCTACTCTCTGAAGAGGCTGAAATCCCAGTAGCCACTCAGTCTACAAGCTGGATATCTTAGTAGTCCCCATCTGGCATTGAAGGTTTGGAGGATTCTCAAGTTTTATATATGAAATATAATTTCTCAGACCTTGTTGATTATTTCTGGTTATACTTTCCTTTTGGATGCTTAAGGCCACACAGTCAGCCCAGATTAACCAAGGTTTCTGTTTTCTCAAGGTCAGTTGAGGATCTGGTCCTCAAGGTTCACTTGGGTTTTGTTTTTGTGTGTG
>VZQC01014885.1:1237390-1307689 GCA_009823505.1 Rhizomys pruinosus
CTCTCTCTCTCTCTCTCTCTCTCTCTCTCTCTCTCTCTCTCTTAGTTTTTATTGATCACATTTTATGCAACATTTCTTAATCAAATTTAGACTCATTCCCCTATCCATGCCCACCTCTCATGCCCCCCCCCATCAGAGCTCATGGATTCTGTTGTACACAAGTCCCATCTTGCAGCTTTTTCTCAATCTTTTATAACCTTTTCGGTGCACAGGTTTACTGTTTTGGTCAGTTCTTTGAATAGGTTTTTCTCTCTCTCTTTTTCTGTTCCCATTTGATTTGATATTATTTCAAAATATGCATACATACACTCCACACATAAATTAAAGTTACAAATTCTGAAAATAAACTATAGGTTAATTCCAAAGCACATTTAGAGATTCACATTTTAACAGTAAAGTTGCCTGAAGGTTAAAAGAAGTATAACTTTACATTGTCTCTCTTTTTTTAGAATATGAATATTAATATTCCTATATGATAGCACACACCATGGGATTACATAAGGATAAATTATAAATGGTTGTAGCATGTATCAATAAAGAGAAAATATTATTTTACAAAATATTTTAACTGTTAAATATAATCTTTTTTTTTTTTTTACCAAAAGATGTCATATTTTCCCCAAGGAAGTGCTTGAACGTTCCTCCTTGGCAAACCCAAACAACCATCAATCCTACCCCTGTGCTCCACACTGGGGTCCCTCCCCGCCATGGTCACCCAAATGAGGTCCTATAAGCGTGTGTCCTGTCTTGATCTTCCTGCACTGCCTTTGTGACACAGCATGGGTAGTCAAACAATGGCAGTCTACTCTCTGAAGAGGCTGAAATCCCAGTAGCCACTCAGTCTACAAGCTGGATATCTTAGTAGTCCTCATCTGGCATTGAAGGTTTGGAGGATTCTCAAGTTTTATATATGAAATATAATTTCTCAGACCTTGTTGATTATTTCTGGTTATACTTTCCTTTTGGATGCTTAAGGCCACACAGTCAGCCCAGATTAACCAAGGTTTCTGTTTTCTCAAGGTCAGTTGAGGATCTGGTCCTCAAGGTTCACTTGGGTTTTGTTTTTGTGTGTGTGGGGGGTAGCCCCTGACTCCTTTTGTTTTTTCAACCATCAGGTCCATCCACTTGAGGACACAGTTAGGTCTTGCTAGACCAGGCTTCTGTTTTTGAAGCATTAGCAGACTTTCCTCTTTATAGGGTGGACACTGGATGGAGTCCCATTAGTAGATCTCCAAGACCTCCCTGCCCAGGGAAGACTGGTGATTCACATTTGCAGGACATTTCAGGAGATGCCCCCATGCATATTCCTCTGAGACTTAGTTGACCTCTGAGGGCAAGGAACAACGTTATCCCTTAGGTCCCTTGGCCAAATTGGTATGGGTATTAAGTATGGTCATTAAGCACCCAGAAAGGCTAAGTTACACCAGCCTGATACATCATACCTATACTAAAATTGTATTGTGGAAAACAAACTGTGTGTTATTTCCATATCATATTTCTTGATTCACCTTTCTCCACTTAACTTCATGTTACACTATGTATACATGTCCACCATCATATACCAAAAATCCATAGTCTGAAAATAAATGGTAGGTTAGTTCTAGGACCTATCTAGGGATTCATATTATAAGAGCATGGATGTGTTCAGATTGTGAGGAATATAGCATTAATGTTACTCAATTTGCCTTATAACTAGGTACTTGGTGCTAGCATCCACAGATGAGGAATACAATTTGTCTTTTGTTTTTCTGGGACTGTGTTACTTCACTTAACATAATTTCTTCTAGTTTACCTGCAAATTTCATGATATCATCTTTCTTTACCGCTACATAGAACTACACCATGTAGATGTAACACATTTTCTCTATCCACTCATCAGTTGAGAGGTACTTGGGTTGGTTCCAGCTCTTCACTATTGTGAAGAGAGCTGCAATAAACATGGCTGTACATGTATCTTTGTGGTAGGATGCATCTTGTGGGTATATACCCAGAAGTGGTATGGCTAGGTCAGGTGGTAGGCTCATTCCAAGTCTTTTAAGGGTTCTCCACACTGCCTTCCATAATGGTTGTACGAGTTTGCATTCCCACCAGCAGTAGATGAGTGTTCCCCTTTCTGCACAACCTCTCCAGCATTTGGTGTCATTTGTTTTCCTGATCCTAGCCAGCCTTATTGGAGTGAGATGATATCTTAAAGTGGTTTTAATTTGCATTTCCTTAATTATTAGCGTTGAACACTTTTTAAGATGTTTCTCTGCCATCTCTATTTCCTCACTTGTGAAGTCTCTGTTCAGCTCTTTACTCCATCTTTTGAGTGAGTCATTTGTTTTCTTACTTCTTTGTTTTTTGAGTAGTTTATATATTCTGGAAGTTAGTGTTCTGTCAGATGTATCAGCAATGAAGGTTTCCTCTCACTCTGTGGGTTTTCTCTTTACTTCCCTGATTATTTCTTTTGCTGTACAAAAGCTTTTGAGTTTAATAAGGTCCCACTTGTCAATTGTTGACCTTGTTTCCTGTGCAGCTGCTGTCTGATTTAGAAAGTCTTTTCCTATGCCTATGACTTGTAGGTTGCTGCCAACTTTTTCTTCTATCACCTTCAGAGTTTTGGGTTTCATGTTGAGGTCTTTGATCTATTTGGAGTTGATTTTTGTACAGAGTGAGAGGTAGGGGTTTAATTTTATTCTTCTACAAATGGTGATCCAGTTTTACCAACACCATTTGCTGAAGATGCTGTCTTTCCTCCATTGAGTCTTTTTGGCCCCCTTGTCAAATATGAGGTGGCTGAAATTGTATGTGCTCAAGTTTGGATCTTTAGTTTTGTTCCATTGGTCTATGGGTCTTTTTTTGTGTCAGTACCAGGTTGCTTTTATGACTATAGCCCTGTAGTATAGTTTAAAGTCTGGTATAGAGATTCCCCTTGTATTGCTCTTTGCACTCAGGGTTGCTTTGGCTATTCAGGGTCTTTTGTTTGTCCATATGAGTTTAAGGATTTTTTTCCAAGCATGCGAAGAAAGTCTTGGGGATTTTAATTGGGATTGCATTAAATCTGTATATTAATTTGGGTAGAATGGAAATTTTTACTATATTAATTTTTCCAATCCATGAGTATGGGAAGTCTTTCCATCTTCTGGTGTAATTTTCAATCTCCTTCTTCAGGGATTTATAATTTTTGTTGTAGAGAGCTTTGGTGTCTTTGGTTAGGTTTGTTCCTAAGTATTTTATTGTTTTTTCAGTTATTCTGATTGGCAAGTTCTCCTTGTATTCATTCTTTAATTGCTTCTTGTTGGTGTAAATAAAGGCTACCAATTTTCCTAGGTTAATTTTGTATCCCAACACTTTACTGAAACCCCTAATAATTTCTAGGAGTTTCTGGTTGGGTTTTAGCATGCCTTAGATAAACTATCATATCTTCTGCAAAGAGGAATAGTTTGACTTCCTCTTTTCCAATTAGTACTCCTTTAATTTCCTTTTCTTGCCTTATTGCCCTAGCAAGTGTTTCAAGCACTATATTGAAGAGGAGTGGTGACAGGGGGCACCCTTGCCAAGTTCCTGCCTTTAAGGGGAATCCTTCTAACTTTTCTCCATTTAGGATGATGTTGACTGTGGGTTTCTTGTATATGGCTTTGATTATGTTGAGGAATAATTCCTCCAATCCAATTCCCTCTAGGACTTTAAGCATGAAGGAGTGTTGGATTTTGTCACAGGCCTTCTCTACATCAATTGAGATGATCGTGTGGTTTTTGTCTTTAAGTCCATTTATGTGTTTTGTGATATTAATTGATTTATGTATGTTGAACCATCCCTGCATCTCTGGTATGAATCCAACTTGATCATGATGGATGATTTTTTTGATGTGGGTCTGTATGCGATTTGGAATATTTTGTTGAGAATTTTTGCATCTATGTTCATTAATGAGATGGGTCTATAGCTTTCTTTGTTGCTTGTATCTTTGCCTGGTTTTGGTATTAAAGTGATGTTGGCTTCATAGAAGGAGTTTGGGAGAATTCCCTCTGTTTTTATCCTTCTGAACAGTTTGAGTAGCAGTGGTTGTAGGACCTCGTTAAATGTTTTATAGAATTCTGCCATGAAACCATCTGGACCAGGGCTTTTTGTTGGGAGGTTTTTAATTACATCTTCATTTTCCTCAAATATTATGGTCTTGTTTAAGTTGTTAATCTCTTCTTGGTTTAGCTTTGGTGATTCCCAGGATTTCAAATATTCATCCATTTCAGTAAGGTTTTCAGATTTAGTAGAGTATAGGTTTTTGAAGTATTCCCATATGATTTCCTGCATCTTTTTGTTGTCTGTAGTTGATGTTTCCCCTTTCATCATGAATTCTATTGATTGGAGTTGCTTTTTCTTTCTTTTGGTTAACTGGGCTAGAGGTCTGTCTATCTTGTTTATTCTCTCAAAGAACCAACTTGATTTTTTTGTATTGTTTTCTTTGTTTCTATTTCATTGATTTCTGCTCTGATTTTTTCATTTCTTCCTGTCTGTTGGGTTTAGGGTTCATTTGTTGTCTTTCGAGTGTTTTTAGCTGCAGAGTTAACTCATTTATTTGTGCCCTTTCTGTTTTTTAAATGTAGGAACCCAGGGCCTCTTAGGACTGATTTTAAGGTGTCCCATAGGTTTTGTTGTGTTGTACTGTTGTTGTTGTTTAGTTCCAGGAATGCTTTTATTTCTTTCTTTATTTATTCCTTGATCCATTCATCATTCAGGAGTGTGTTGTTTAGTCTCCATGTGTTCGTGTAGGTAGTAGGGCTTCTCCTGGTGTTGATATTGAGCTTTATTGCATTGTGGTCTGATAGAATACATGAAATTATTTCAATTTTTTGTATTTTTTGAGTTTTTTCTGTGTCTCAGTATGTGGTAAGTTTTGGAGAATGTTCCATGGGGTGCTGAGTAGAAAGTGTATTCTCTGGTGCTTGGGTGGAATATTCTGTAGATGTCTGTGAAGTCTATTTGCTGTATAGTATTGTTCAGTTCAGATGTCTCTCTGTTTATTGTTTGTCCGGTTGATCTGTCCAAGGGGCTCAGTGGGGTATTGAAGTCCCCTACTATGAGTGTGCTGGGGTTAATCTGTGCCTTGAGGTCCTATAGAGTTGTGTTTATAAAGATTGGTGCACCAGAGTTTGGTGCATATATATTTATGATTGTGAAGTCTTCATGGTTAATTTTCCCTTTAATGATGTAATGGCCCTCTTTTTCTCTTTTGATTGCTTCTACTTTGAAGTCTATTTTGTCTGATATTAAAATAGCAACTCCTGCTTTCTTTCTGGTACCATTTGGTTGGAATATTTTTTCCATCCTTTCATTTTCTGTTGTTGCCTATCCTTGAGGGTGAGATGGGTTTCTTGTGACAGCATATAGATGGATTCTGTTTCCTAATCCATTCTCCCAGTCTATGCCTTTTGATTGGGGAGTTTAGACCATTAATATTTAAGGTTATAATTGAGAGAGGTGTGTTGCTTCCTTTCCCCTTATCATCTATTTACATTTTTGGTCTAGGTTTCTACTGTTGCAGTTATGCTTTTAATAATTTCCCTTTCCAGGTGCCTGGGGATAGCTGCTCTTCTCCTTTGCCCTTTGAATTTCTTCAAATATTCTCTGAAGGTTTGGTTTTCTGGACATGTATTCTTTCATCTTGTTTATGTCATGGAAGATTTTTCTCTTTCCTTCAACTAGAATCGACATTTTTGCTGGGTATAGTAACTTGGGTTGGCATTTGTAGTTGTTTAGCACTGGGAATGCTCTGGTACACATTCTTCTTGCTTTCATAGTTTGCACTGAGAAGTCAGCTGTAATTCTAATAGGTTTTCCCTTATATGTAACTTGTTGTTTTTCTCTTGTGGCTTTTAGAATTTTGTATTTGTTTTGGGTATCTTGTCTATTTGGTGTTCTATGTGCTTCTTGTATTTTTATGGGTTTGTCTTTTTTTAGTTTGGGAAAATTTTCATCTATTTTTCTGTTGAAGATCTGATCAATGCCATTCTCTTGGGATTCTTCTCCTTCCTCTATCCCAATGATGTGGAGGTTTGATCTTTTCATAGTGTCCCACAATTCCTGGTTGTTCCATTCTTGTGTATTTTTAATTTTTTTCAGTCTTTACTTGAGCTTTTTAGTTGTTCTGTGTTATCTTCCAGGTCTAATATTCTTTTTTTCTGCTTCCTCCATTCTACTTCTGAGGCTTTTTCCCATTCTTTCCTCTTGATTGAATGAGTGTTCGATTTCCTTTTTTATTTTGTCTTGTGTTTTCTTTACTATTTCCACTTCTTTTTGGAGGTTCTCAATCTTTTCTTGTAGCTCCTTTGCTTTGCTGATTGGTTTCCTTTTTCATTTCATCATGAGATCTTTTCAGTGTTTCCACTTCCTTCCGGAGTTTGTCATTTTCTCCCTCTAGTTCTTTCCAGAGTTTGTTATTTTCTTCTTTTAGTTTTTTTGAAGATTATCATTCTTTACTTCTAGGTCTTTTTTGAGTTTTTCATTCTCTCCCATTAGTTACATGATTTCTTTGAATATATCTGTGATTGTTTTACAATGTGTCCTGGGCTACCTCCAGGGAGGTCTCCTTATGGGAATCCTCCATAGGTTCAGTAGACTTTAGTGTGGAATTATTCTGTGCTTTTCCTATATTGTTCTTTCTTTGTGCTTTTGGCATGTGGGTTTCCTTTTGCCTGTATTCTGATGCCTCTTCACCATGTTGAAGGGTTACTTTCTCTGTTTCCTTTTCTTTATGGGGTGTTGGCTTGTCTAGATTTCAGGCTTTCAATTTTGGTTATATATTGGGAGGTATAGCTCACTCTTTCCTTTCTATTCTGCAAGAACTTTGTAGGTAACAGCTGTTATGACATCCTCTGAGCCCTGTGCTCCCTCTGGTGCTGCCAGCCAGTTCCTCTAGGTTGGTTGTAGGGCTTACTGAACACTCCCTCTGGAATTCAGTTGGGTGGGGATGGGAGGGCAGGGGGGGGATGGGAGGGCAGGGATTGACTGCCTGCTTAGCCTGCTCCCCAGTACCCTGCAGCTCAGCCTTTCTGGGCCAGGCAGCTGCTGTGTGCCCAGCAGGCCTAGCTTCTTCCCACAATCCCCTACCAGATGTTCAGCATTCTCTTAGATCTGCAGTTGGGCTCAACACAATCAAGCTTCAACGCAATGTTTTTTTGTAGTTTTAGCCTTTTTTTGTGGAAAGTAGGCTTAGTCTGCTCACTGTAGCCACTCTGTTTCCTGTCATAATGTAGCTTTCCCTGGGCAGACAGGTAATCCATGCCCTTCTTGTACTGTGTCACTTTGTGGGGCTGGTGCTTGCCACATTTCTTGCAGAAAGTCCGGTGGGTTTTAAGAACATTCGCCATGTTTGCACGAGCTTTTAGGGCTTTTTAAGTGGATGCCAGGGACCCAAACTCAGGTCCTCATGTTTGCATCACAAACACTTGGCCAACCGAGCCATCTCATTTGAGTTCAAGACATCCAGTGTGGTCTTATTTTAGTTTTTATCACTAAAGCCATAAATAATGAGGTCTTTGGAGACTCCTTTGCAGCCCCACTTGGAAAACACCTTTGGGTTCCTTTCATAATGATTGCGGATCAGGAAACAAGAAGAAGATTTGCAGAAGTAATCAGGGCCAAATGGCCATGATTTACCAGACTTTATCCTGGGGCGTGGGGTGTTGCACAATGGCTTTAAGTGGAAGAGAAAAGGGAGAATGTGTTTCTTCTTTATCTTTCTGTTTCTCTCTTTGTTTTAACATTTTTGTATGAGATGGCTTTAGGAAGATACATATCTCTGAAAGCAATGGTGGCTTTATCAGTTTTGCTGAAATTTCTCAACTGTCAGTCAGCAGAAAAGGCAAACTATATAGTGGTCTGAGCAGCTTCTTTCCCTGTCTTCCTATCCTCAATGCTTCAGGAAAAGCTTTTGGCCAGATTTTGAGCATTCTGAGTATTTCAATGCTTTTCTATAAGAGGCAAAACCTAATGTCAAGGTAGGGAAATTTACTTAAACCCTTTGAAGATATTAACTTAAAGTCCGAGTTGCATATCAAAAAATCTAGTTACTATGAATAAATACATTGAAAACATCGAGAAAAAAGAAAACTGCTAATTCTTGAACCTTTATTGATCTTACTTATTCCTTTGGAATTAAAATTTCAGGATGCATGGATGGAGCCCAAATTAGTGGTATTCCTTTCTAGTTAGATTTCAAGCAACAACTGTGGGACTTGGACCTTGCCTGCTGTCACGTGGGGGTCTAGTGTGAACTAGTGAGGAACCAGTGAGTGAATACAGGAGAAGTTTTAGAGTGATGCTGCTAGTAATGACAGACACTGGTGCTGTTACTAGGGCTCTTTAATGTAAGTATGAATGTCTAAGTGAGAAATAGTAGATTATTCTAGACTCAGCCTTATGCATAATGGGATAAATAATATTCCTGGCCAATGTTATCTAGTAGAATGTAAGACACAAATGTTAAGTCTGTAGACTATCTACAGACTTGTTTAATATGTAATATGTTTAATATAGACATATTACATTTTAAACTTAGAAATATTACAGATACAAAAGCCAGGTGTATGAGTCACTTTTCTGTTGCTGTGATAAAACACCAGGACCAAAGGAACTTATAAAAGGAAGAGTTTGAGCTTACGATTGATGGTTCCAGATAATTAGAGTCCATTGTGGTGGGAGGCGTGGCGGCTGGAGCAGCAAACCGAGGGTCACATCTCACAAAGAGCACAGGAAGCAGAGAAAGAGCAACTGGAGACTGCAAGACTAGTTAAACTCACTAAGCCTGCCCCAAATAACGTACTTCCTCTAGCATGGCCACACCTTCTAAGACCTCCAAGAACAGTGCCACCAACTGGAGACAAATGTCTGAATACTTAAAGCCTATGGGGGACACTCATTCAAACCACCACACCAGGTGATATTGAATTTAATTTCAATGTTTTATGTAATCTAAGACATTCATAAATTATCATTTCAATGTATGAAGAAGTATGTTTCTCTGTGTGTGTGTGTACATATACATGTGTATGACAGTGGGTGTATAGATGTGTGCTTGAGGTTCTGGGTGTTAGACTGAAGGTCTTGTATGTGCTAGAGAAGTGCTTTACCACTGAGCCAACTCTCAACTCTAAATAAAAACTGTGCTTTTTCAGATTCTATTTTCATATGTCCTCAGAGCCTTTGTATTCAGCCTGGCCTGAGTTCATGTCTTCCACAGCCACCTGTGGTGGAGGCTGAGCATTGGCCCAATGCAGCACTAATCCAAAATTTGGGCCCAATTTTATGAAAGCATCTTGCTTCTGTGCCTTCTGAAGCCACACACATTTTCTCTTCTTTCTTTCTTATTCTAAGATGGGCAATCAGTGCCCAGGCCTGCCATTTTAATAGAAGTTGTATATCAAAATCTGAGTTTTGCTGCTGGTAAGACCTGTGAGTTGAATGTTTGGCTTACTCTAAAATGAGTTCAGGTAAAACAACAGAATATTTATTTGTCCTTTGATTATTTTCTTTATATTTCCATTTCAATAAATTGTAGCAAGTTAGATCAAAGTACAGGGTGATAAGATTTATCATTTATTCACATTGAGGGGAAAGATTTGCTGCTTGAGATGAGAAATACATGAGAAATACATAGGCTTATCATTTTAAAAAATGTTATTTTTCAGAGTTAGTAAGCATTAATTGTTTCCAGTGAGCACAGTAATGCTGTCTGCTGGGATGAACAGAAGAATGTAATGTATGTCTCACACAGCTTCTTATTGGGGGCATTACTTAAGACATTGTAAGAGAAAGAAGCCCTATGTTGGCTTATACATTGAAAATATTAATAAGCAGGGCTGGAGAGATGGCCTAGTGGTTAAGAGTGCCGACTGTTCTTGCAGAAGACCCAGGTTTGATTCCCAGCACCCACATGGCGGCTGAGAACTGTCTTTAACTCCAGTTCCAGGGGAATCCGACACCCTCTTCTGACCTCCGCAGCATTGCACGACACAGGTGCACAAGCCTACATGCAGACAGTACATCCATACACATACAAAATAAATAAAATTTTAAAAAGAAAATGTTAATAAGCACATTGCACAAAAAATACCTAAGCTATTGTTCAGTTGGTGGAAATTTCTGTGTTACTTAAAAAATACCCTTAGACATAATATAAGGTAATAAGGTCAACTTTTGTTGGGATAGTTTCATCATGCTGATGGAATACTTCATAAAGTTTGAAATGTTAGTCTTTGATTTGTTATTGGATTGTGTCAAGTATCAGCACATACTATTTTGTTTGTTTTATGTTGAGGCTGTGAGAACTTTGGGCTTAATTAATGGCAAAGCGTGTTAAATTCCGTACCTCTGCACCTTAATCTTCCTCCTTGTTCCTTTCCTAGTCCTTCCTTTTCCCTCCCTTCTTTCCTTTTTAACTTTCTTTCATAATGGACATTGAATGTAGGGATTCCCACGTGCTAGATCTTTCCTCTAACACTGAGCTATATTATGCCCACCCCTTCCCTTCACCTTTATTTTGAGTTGTCTAGGTGGACTTGATCTTGCTGTACCCAGGCAGTCCTTGAACATGACACTCTTCTGGCTTAACCTCCTGAGTAGCTGGGATTACAGTCCTGTGCCACCAGGTCCAGCCTGGACCTTAATTTTCTTTTATGTAAATGGACACTGTATGTTTACTCTCAGCTCATGTGGGGGCCTTGGTTCATCTAACCCCCATTATTTCCACTCTCATCAAAAAGGCCTATCTTCATGCCACACAGGAGGCAGAATTCACCTAAAATCACAGTCAGTGGTCGTGCCATCATTCCAACCCAGCAGAAAGCTCCTCTGGGGAAGTCTGTTGATGTTTGAAGTTACTGGGAGAAAAAAGGCTGTATGGGATTGCTTAGGATTCCTTAAACATGTTTCATGTGTGTGTGTGCACGTGCGTGTGTGCATGTGTGTGCATATTTTTGTGCCGCATGTGTGCATAAGGCTGGAGAGTCTCATGTGTTCCCATACATATGTAAGACAGAGCTCAATTTAGATCTCTTTCTTCAGATGCTATCCACCTTGGCTTTTATGAAACTGTTTTCTTTCATTGGTCTGTATTTTTATGAAAGTTTTTCTCATTGATCTATCTACTTTCTCAGCACTGGGATTCCAGCAAGTGTTATCATGCTAAGACTTATTTATGTAGGTTGTGGCCTTGAACTCTGTCCTCCTGCTTGCACAGTAAGCACTCTACCTACTGAGCAATCTCCCCAGACCTAACTATATCATTTTTTTCTTTTTTAAATATATTTTTTATTCTTGGATAATTTCATACATGCATACAATTTTGGTCACATCTATCCCAACAGAAACCTCTCTTCCTGGTTGGAAATCCATCTATATGCTCTCTGTGATGTCAGATGATTCTGAGTTATTCTTCAAACAAGCTTTGTGGGACTTCCTGATAAAATGGTAAAATTTTTCTGTGGGTAGCCCTTGAGTCAAGTGAGGGTCTGAGTGAACTCTCTGTAGCTCCTCCTGACCTTGGCATTCTGTGATTCATGGTGAATGCCTGGGGGTGAAGGACAGATGCCAGGCCCTTGAGGGGGTCCTCCATAGCTCAGACTGGCAATGGCAGCTCCATTACTAAGAACCCATGGTAATCGTTGGCTGTTAAAGTGGCTAAATAAGGTTTTGGACACAAACCTCTGAGAGCCAAATTGTAGCATCCATTGTTGATATATACAGAGCAGACTGGCTAATGGCCAGCATTTCCCAGTTCTTCCTGGAATTTGATCATTATTGGAATCAGTTAATATAAAAGCACAGCCATAGATCCTTCATGACATGAATTGGGAAAATTTCCAAATTTGGAAAAAGAAAAAGGAAAGAGTAAAAAGAATGAAAAACCAGGGAAGTAAGGAGAGGAGGGTGGAAGAGAGACACATGGCCAGCAAGCAGACACAGAGAAGAGCAGGAAACGTCTCATGACTATGGGGGCCCAGATGAAGTCTTTTAGGGGTTGCTTACTCTACCACTATCATCAAGGTAACTGGAATAACCCCCCAACCCCCAACCCCAGCATGTCCTTAGGATTAACGTAGTAGTCCATAATGGAAAGAAGCCCAAGATCAATGTTTATTTTAACTTAATACTTTAAGTATGAAGCTTCTTGTGAGAAGATGGAGCCACTGCATTGAGATTGCTACCAAAGAACCAGACAGCAGTACCCAAAGCACTGAACTGCAGAATGTATTGAATGTATAGTCTCAGAATATCTGACAGATGGAGGCATCTTCAAACAGAAAACAGTTCATTTTCAGAGGGTGAGATTCAAGAAAGGTGTTTCTTTTGGCTTCCTTAAAAAAGAAATTGCATTTTTAAATGCAAACTTTCTTTTCCATTTCTCCAATTATTTCAAATATATTGTGCAATATCAAATATTAAGATGAAATGTCCATTGTATCAATAGGTAAATAGAATTCCATTACGTTGGATGTAAGTGGCTTGGTCGTCATCTCAGTGAGGGAAAATATAGACCTGGGGCCAGCAGTATCTCCCAATCAGCATATTGTCATTTAACATTCAACTAAGAAGTGTGCTTTATTGGCTGAGACATTCCAAGTCACCACGCTAGTTTATCTACTGAAAGAAAGAACACAATTTCCAAGTTTATCTCATGTGGGGAGAAAAGTGAACACGGTCCCTGAATAAGAAGGGCAAATGATGCCAGTGCCTGAAAAAACAGATCCATCCAGCCCTCTTCCCTTCTTTCCACAGCTAATATTTTCTCTCTCCTAGAATGCCTCCTCTCTGGCAGGGCAATGAGGCACCTGGTGCAGGTCTGCATGCCTGCTTATGGAGCTGTAGCTGGATGACTGAAGAAGAATGACAGTCTCTGCACATTTGCCCATAACTGGCATATAGCAGATCTCCTCTCCGGCAGGGCAATGAGGCACCTGGTGCAGGTCTGCATGCTTGCTTCTGGAGCTGTAGCTGGATGACTGAAGAAGAATGACAGTTTCTGCACATTTGCCCATAACTGGCATATAGCAGATCTGCACAAACATCTCTTAGCCTCCGTCAGTGGGAACAAATGATGACTTGAAAATTCACTGAGATGTAACTGATTTTCTTTCATAAAGACAGAGGAAAGGAAAGTTTGGAAGCAAATCCAAGACTCGGTAAAAATCATAGATAATAATTTGGATGGATAGAACATTTTAGGAAGGAGAGACATTGGAAACATAAGGCAGATTAAAAAAGATAAATTTTTTTTTTTTTTTGGTCTTTTTGAGACAGGGTCTCCCTGTGGCCCCAGCTGCCCTGGAACTGCCTCTGTAGACCAGGCTGGCCTTGAACTCATAAACATCCACCTGCCTCTAATTTTAATAGCCAACCACGCACCTTGAGGAGGGGGGAAGTAGGTTCACAGCAGCATATGTTAACTACAGCCAGCCATATCCTGATGCCAGATAGGCAAATGCCATTCTCAACAGCCTTAGCAGAGCAAGAATGAAGTAACCATTTCACCCTATTCTGAGGAATATGGGGTGTAATCACCTGGCTGATGAAGATAGCCAAGAGTAGAAAGTTCTAGAAATCTTGCCATGAGTGGAATCTGATTAACCTTGGTGGGAGGAGTAGTTAGGGCTGGAGGGCCTGAGCTAAATTTAGGAAAGAATTAATAATCCAATATAAAAAGACACATCAGCTACTAAAATCACTACCACCATTGCAACCATCGTGATGGGAGGGCTCCATGAAAATTTTCTTTTCAATTCCATGTCAAATTATTTGTAGTTTGATTCTTTATTAAGAAAAGTGGGCTCCAAGTGTTACAGTGCATGCCTTGTAGTTCTAGCACTTAGAAGGCTGAAACAGGATTATCCTGGCCTACATAGCAAGAACTTGTCTTTACAAAACAGAAAAGAATGAAAAAAACTATAAAAGAATTACTGGGAGTAGGTAATACTTCTGTGTTAAAAGCAAGAGGATAAAGTTCTAGAGAATTTCAAGAACTGCTTAAGCTTCCCATCAGTAAGCCGCAGAACCGAACTTAACCATCTGATTCCAAAGCTTTGTTTAAGAACATGTAAAGTCTCTGATGACCCTGAAAACAAAGATTTTAATAGTACCTGGAAAAAATTAAAAATCCAACATAACTAGATTTCATCCATCTCAAGATCCCCCACAAAAATTAGACACTGGAACAGAGAGCCGGCTAGAACGCTAAAGTCTTTCCCCATAGAAATACGGTGCAGAGGGGCTGTGGATGCAGTTTAATGGTGGAACACTTTCCTAGCATGAACAAAGCACTGGTTTCAGTCTTCAGAAACACACACATACACACACAGAGACTCATACACACACAAACACGAACACACACGGGTGTAGAAAACACAAGAAAAACAAACATAAAAAGAATGTGTCGGGCTCACCGACGCTCTTGCAGAGGACCCGGGTTTGATCCCCAGCACCCACATGGCGGCTAAGAACCATCTGTAACTCCAATTCCAGGAGAACTCCAGTTCCAGGGGAATCCGAGACCCTCTTCTGACCTCCCCGGCATTGCACGACACAGGTGCACAGACCTGCATGCAGACAGTACATTCATACACATACAGAAAAAAAAAAAAAAAAAAAGAATGTGTCTCGATTCCAAAGGAGACTCTCTAAATGCCCCCAAAGTTTTACAACTGTTGCCAGTGTGAATCATTTGTAATTGTGTCTTTTTCTTTTCTCTCTCCTTAGGTCTCAGTCTGTGGTAGAAGCCGGGACCCTGAAACATGAAGAAAAGGGAGAGAATGAGAACACTCAGCCGCTGCTGGCCCTGGACTGAGCCTGCTTTGTGTGATGCTCCCATGCACAGGCCTCTGGTGGACAAGCCACCCGGGAAGCACCTGTGCAAAGGTCCCACAGACAAGTGCTCTGCTCGACACAGGTTCTCCATGACGCCCCAGCCAAGACCGTCAGCAGCCACTGGTGTGAGCAGCCCAGGCTGGACAAAGATTTGAGAGACTTTTAAAATTTAATTAATTTAAATTTCTAGTGAGGGATTGGAGGATGAAGCAAGGTATTTATGTAAAAAAGATTCTCCCCACATATTTATGGTAGCAAATGTATTTAAAAAGGGGAAAAAAAATCCCTAAATTTGCTGCACACACCATATTGCTCTGAGGGGCCCTCTCTAGATTTTGCAAAGTAAGATGAAGCGTATTTCCAAATAAATACACCAGAATTAAATTGTGCATACATATCATCAAGTTTAACGTAGTGCAGCTCTACCAGATAATAGTAGCGCCAATAATTTTCAGTCTGATTGAATTCTTTTTGGACCTCATCACCAGCATCTAAATGTTCAGCCTAAGAGCATGTCCTCATAGGCCTGGCTATTTGTAAAGTTCTTATTTAAATATCCTGCAAAAAAATTGATTTTGACATCACATTGTTTGTCAGGCCAGCAGCTGATTCCATAAACTGATTTTAAAAGGAGACACAGGCAGTTTGAAAGTGATTTCCTGCAGGCCTCCTGAGGACCCATCAGTCTAGCATGTTTCCACAGAGCAGAGATGACTCATTGAAAACACAAGCCAGTGATTAATGAGCCCTTCAAATTGGTTCTTGGGTCATTATAGCAAATCACATAGTCCCCCACCTTCCTATTAAAAATAAGGAGAAAGGGCCCAGCCATTGCTAAGAGGGTAGACCCTCCGTAAGGACTAAGTGCACAGAAGACCAAGGACACAAGATGAAATGCCAAAGACCACTCTACTTCCTTATCTACTCTCTTTGGAAATGGACTCCCCAGTACCACACCCAAAGGAAATCAGGCAGAAAACAGATATCAAAGGTCATGTTCTCTTCATCTGTGCCACATTGCCCAAGACCAGCTGAACATGTGTAGATATCCCTCACTTCTCCAGCGATCTGTGTGACATGGGCACTTGTTAATATAATCAGTGACTCTTAAATGTCAAACAAAAAGGGCACCAAGCCACAATTTTCCATTTTAAATATTTGGGAAGGTTGATTTGTTACCTGGAAAATATAAAGGAAACAGATAACTTGTAACTGGCCATAATCGCCCCAGTTGACGTTGCTAATCATGGTCATTTCCCTTTATCCTCCATCTCTGTCTCTCTTCTACTTTTCCTCCTTCTCCTCCTCCTCCTCCTCCTCCTCCTCCTCCCTCCCTCCCTCCCTCCCTCCCTCCCTCCCTCCCTCCCTCCCTCTGTACCCCCCTCCCTCCCTCTGTCCCTCCCTCGTTTCCTTCCTTCCTTCTTCCTGTGCTGGAGATCAAACCTAGAGCCTTGTATTTCAAGTGCTCTAGTAATGAGCCCCAAGCTGCACCTCAACTGTTATACTCCTTCTGTTTTCTTATTTTATTTTACATTCTACTGGAAGAGAATAATAACAGAAGGTATTTTTATGTTCTAGCCTTGAAGTGAAGCTGAAACAGAATTAAAATATTTCTCAAACAATCCCATCACAGTATAAATAAAACCAATTCATTTTGTGTAGACCTTTTGAATCACAATAACCTTAAAATATTTCTACCAAGGTAGTGGCTGACATAATTTTCTTATGACATAATTAAGAGAAAGGAAGAATTAAAGTGAATTGGAACATCCATTTTATTACTTGGGTTTACAAAATAAGCATCGACTCCAAGAACTCAAGTTGCTATTGGAGTCAATGGCCAACCTTGAAATAGTCATAATATTTCTGGCTTTTCAAATGGCAGTATTTAGAATCTTACTGTAGTGACCCTATTTTAAAAACCACATTACATTTACTAAGTTAAATGCTAGTTTCTACTCACTTTTGCCATTTCATCACATGAATGTAAGATGATGGTTTAACAATGTGAATGTATGGTTTGCATTTTAACATGTATGCAATATACATAGGAAAACCAAACCCAGTATGGGACACAAAGTCACTACATGAACACTGGATTGTATTGCCTTTTGTCAGTAATGTCTTCTGTTTAATAAAGACTGAAGAACACAAATACCTTTCCATTCTCCCAGAGTTTGTTTTCATTCCTGGAATTTGGTGACTAAGCTGCTCTTTTCCCCCCCTGCCTCACCATCTGTTCTAGTGGGATTTCTGAACATTGGCAGAAGAAGGCACACAGGCACGTATTTTAGGAATGGGACAGAAGTTTTGTAAACTCCCTAAAAGCTAATATTATTAGGATAAAACAAAAATGTTATCAATTTAAGTGTCAGAGAACTGCTCTTTAAATGAGGCACAGAAAGCATCTCCTCTTACATTAGGGGAAAGGAAAATGTAGGGGTTTCATGTACCTCGGTAGGAAACCTGCTAAGATATGTCATTTCTGCTGGCTTTTTGTTCAGATTAGCTTAAAATTCAGTGCGTGAATGTCATTACATCCTTTCGGCTAATGCTTCTATTAGCTTTAATTTTAAAATAAAAAATCGAATGCATTAATACTTTACTGATGAGTTGATCATCTTTGGAATGAGTGCAAGATGACTTTCAACTGCGCTTTCTGTGCCGCGGGTGATATTCAAATCGAATACGGATGCAAGCTGCTATTTCAAAATAATGTTTAAGCGGCAAAAGTTCCTTGAGCCAAGAGGCTGAAAAAGTCCTCCAAAGTCTTTTAGTCTGAAATTTCACCCGCTTGCACACAGGAAAGGGCCCCGGCATTCCTGGGGACTACCCATGCTGCTATTCTTAAATTTGTAAAACTGTGATGAGAGACTTCTCAGAGACCAGGAGGCTGCCTTCTTGTTACTCAAAGTGGACCTATGACAGGTAAAGACATTGCAGATTTCCATACATGTATCACATATGGCACAGAAAGAGACCATGCTACCGGGCCACTTGGTCCTGAGAGGGAACTTTCCCTGCCATTTTCTCTCCAGGCACTTGCTTATGGCATTTGTGTATCATAATATAAATATCATGCCATTTCTCAGTGCAAAAACAGTTCCTCTTAGAAATAAGAGCTTCATGGTATATCCATTATTAGCACAGAGAAGTGAAACACACACACACACACACACACATACACACACACAGGTCTAAGTGAAGATACATACATAGACTCAAGGGGAAGGGTTGCACAGTTCACACACCCTTGCGTGAGAACGTTTTTCTCTTTTATGTTCGGAAAATAAACTTGGCTTTTTCATAAGTGTCTTTCACTAAGAAGATGTCTGAATTTACAAAGAAAGTTACTATTAAACAGAAGTAAAGCATTTATACTACTTGTTATAAAAGCCAACCAAAATGTAGGGGTATATGGTGACAGAATAGTTTAGCTACTCTAGAAAATTATGACTGCATAGAAAAATTACAAGCTAAAGTAATCCATTCACAGTTTCTATATATGTTCTCATTGTAGATTGATTTAGATTCTATGTAGAAAAATATCTTTGGCTGGTAAGTGAGAAACAACTAAGTGTTCCCCTTGAATCTAGGCATCCGTTCTGTGCTGACAAGATTGACATAAAGCAAGGTGCTTTATAACTGAATTGCAGCAAGGCAAATACTCCCTTCAGCGATTTCTAATACTAGAGGAACCTTATAGTTCCTTAGCTGCAGTCCAAGGGAATGGAGAGCCAGGGGATTTGAACTTCTATCTCCACATCCACAGGGAACCAGAAAGGCAGCCTCTCGAGAACATCCAAGCCCATGTGAATTCCTCCTAAATTGCAGGAAGGCTGCGTCTCTGCTGAGGGCTCAGCTCAGGGTGCCACACATCCACAATGAAAATCAGCCGGAAGGACGAGGCATCCTGCCACACCTCATGCTCAAACGAGTCGTCAAAGATGAGTACCTTGCCTTCTTCCCAGGACCTGGAAACGAAAATTGCAAACCTGTTACAACAGGCGCCGTTTCTTTTTATAATTAATTAGTTAATTAATTTATTATTTTTATGTGTATGAATGTACCGTCTGCATGTAGGTTGGTGCACCCATGTCATGCAATGCCACAGAGGTCAGAAGAGGGTGTCAGATTCCCCTGGAACTGGAGTTAAAGACGGTTCTTAGCCACCACGTGGGTGCTGGGAATCGAACCTGGGTCCTCTGCAAGAGCAGTCGGTGCTCTTAACCACTGAGCCATCTCTCCAGCCCCAACACACACCATTTCTAAGCCATATTACAGTTCCACCCAAATAAAGAATCAGACTGACGCTTAGCATTTAAGGCCCCAAATGGACCTGAACTCTGGGGCCCCTGTTCCTCCAGATGTCTCTGAGAACTGTGCTCTCAAGGCAGACTTCAGTCATACTTTATTCAAACAGTATCCCCAGCATCAAATGAGGAAGCTAAATCTAAAAATCTACTCCCATCCCATCAGAGAATCATGCCCTTTGATCCCTAGGCTAAGATATCACATATGAGCTGGAGAGATGGCTCAGTGGTTAACAGCACTGGCTGCTCTTGCAGAGGACCTGGGTTTGATTCCCAGCACCCACATGGCAGTTAACAGTCATCTGTAATTCCAGTTCCAAGGGATCTGACATCTTCTAACCTCTGCAGGCATTACACGACACAGGTGCAGTTACCCACATCCTGGCCATGCATCTGTACACATTAAACTGATAAAATATATTTTTAAAAAAGGTATTACACATACAATGTCAAGCAGATTTGTACTATTTTCAATGAGAAAATACCAGCGTTTTGGTATGTTAAACAAGCACACCCACATTCACTCTCCTGAGTGGAGAGCAAAGTAGAGTCCTGAGGGATCACTCTCATGTCCAGGTCACAAGAGGAGTGGACGGCTCTATGAGCCTGTTTACATTATAAAGAGTAGCTTTTGATGCAAGGTTAAGTAAATGTCTTTAGTCCAGAGTCTGGCCATATTGTAAAAGTCATTCTTCTAAGACAGGCTTTGGCAGTATGCGATGCCTGAGGTGGTCCTCTGCCCAGCACAGGAAGCCCCTTCATGGCTGCCTTTGGGAAATGACCAGAGCACTGAGCCTGAAAATAGTCTTCCTTTGATGATTGAGGAGAATTTCTGACTCTTATTAGGAACATTAGTTTTCCTACCCAGCACTGAAGCTACGCAAAGGGCAGGATTTGGTGATGGGGCATACTGGCAGTGTTTCATGCCCTCCAGCTAGCCTTAGATTCCATCCTAAGGAGGCAGGTCTAGTTGGGCAAGTGAACCAGTGCATGCCCTGGCAGCTAAACAATACATTTGCTGAATGCAACACTTAAGGGTAGGGGTGAGAGGTGTGCAGTAGGTAGGTGGTGGCAGGTGGAGAGGTCTGGCTAGAGACACTGCTGAACACCAATGCACAGATCATCCGAAACAGACGTTCGAGCGCCAATGTGGAGAAGCCCCCTGCAGTCTGTAACATTATTCGACTCATACTTATTAATCAGCTAGTAGGGGCTACAAAAGACAGCAGTAATGCCCTCAGACACACATCCTTATGATGCGGTGATGACATCATGCGGGCACTGCTCATGCTATATTGCAACTCTCTGCTAATGTACAAGATAGAATTCTAAACGCTTAAGTAGAATTTTTTTTTAATTTTTATTTATTCTTGTATGTGTATGAATGTACTATCTGCATGTAGGTTTGTGCACCTGTGTCATGCAATGCTGGTCAGAAGAGGGCGTCAGATTCCCCTGGAACTGGAGTTAAAGATGGTTCTCAGCTGCCATGTGGGTGCTGGGGATTGAACCCAGGTCCTCTGCAAGAGCAGTCAGTGCTCATAACCGCTAGGCCATTTCTCCAGCCCTTAAGTAGAATTGTAATAGCCAAAGAAAAGTCAAGTGAAATGTCATTTAAAAACTGACAGCATTTAGCATATTAGTGTCACTTAGTATGTATCTTAACATCAATCTGTTTTATAAATCAAGGAGCACTGATTGAGCTTGCAGGTTTTGGATTAGAGAGGCATCAGATAGCTGTTGCCTGCATGTTTCTTTCCCTCTGGATGCTTTGTTTAGACTCAGGTTATATTTAGACTTTGGCTCCCACACACTCTTATGAGGTACTGCTAGAGGCCCCTTCTATAGGGTGTTCTGCAGCACTGATTTAAAATATTCCATGAATAACCCACTTACATAGTAGATGAAGCTAAAAATATAAACAAGATTAATTCCCAATCTGCCCATTTTCCTAAGCTAGAATAGTACTTAGGAAATACCTAATTTGGTTTTCTGGTCACTGGCCTTAAGTAACGACTCACTTTTTTCCATGAAATGAAACTTCAACAAATGGACTGGGCTGAAACAAGAATCATTTGGATCCTGTGCCAGATGTCATGGTAAGAGGTGTAGATGTGCCCTAAGCTCTGGCTGTAAGTGCTTTTACCCACTCAGCCACTTCAGCCCACATGGATGAATCTGGAGGGGGTACGCTAAGTGAAACAAGCTAGTCCCTAAAGGAGAGATACTGTGGGATTCAGCTCATAGAAGGCTCTAGTACAGTTGAGCTCATAGAGATAGAAAGCAGAATGGGGCTGCTGTTGGGCTGGGATGGGAGAGGGTAGGGAGTTAGGTGTTTAACAGAGAGTTTCCATTTTAGGAGATAAAATTCTGGAGATGGGCAAAGGTGATGGTTGTACAGTGTGAGTGATCTTAATGCCAATAAACCATATACTTAAAAGTAGTTAATATGGTTAAGTTTATGATTTTTTTATTGTGATAAAAATGGATTAAAAAAAGGCAAACAGGTCAAGTGACAGAGAGTGGAGAAGCACGGGCACACGGGGGAGGGCCATGGTCTTGAAGGGAGGCAGAGAAAATTTGGGCTCCGGCACCTATCGCTTGTGTAACGTGGAACAATTACTGATACTCATTTATTAAGGATGAGTAAGGTCCTGATAAATTCACTGTGAAAAGAAACTACCATGAACCATTAATGCATAATGCACTTACCAAACTGAACATCCTAGCCCAGCTATGTACAGGAGTTCTGAATGTTAACATTAGCGTACAGTTGGGCAAAGTTATCTAACAAAAAGCCTATTGTATACTAACATGTAGAATGACACCTATATCCAATAAATGCCAGCAACATAGTACCCTGTGGAGTACTGGTGGTCACACTCACAATACAGTGGCTGACTCCACTGGGCTGCTGTGTCCCGGCGTCACTGGAGAGCACTGTATCATGAATGACTGACTCAGAAAAAGGTGAACATCTGCAGTTTCTATCAAATGGGTATCGGTTTTGCAGAATCATAAGATTGAGAGGCTGTAAGGAGAGCTTTGTTAAGTTGGGGATCACCTGTACTTAGCGTATCTGAATCTGTATTTTCACGTGCAGAGTTGAGGTGTGGCTATGGCTGGCATTTGAGTTCATCACAGAAACAGAGAAGGGAAGAAAACAGAAAACACAGAAAGGACAGGAGGCAAAATGTTGGGAAATGGTGTGTTACCAAGAATGACCCTGATACCACTCCTTATTGACTTCATTTGAGAAAACTGAAACGTTCCAAGGGCTTGAGATATTAAAAGTCTCTAAAGATAGGAAATACACAGTGGACAGCAATGACAGGACTTCTGATGTTCAGTGAGTATCAGGGAATATGGAAGCTACTTAAAATTTTGCAAATAATTCAAATAAAGTATAGCATTCTTGGTTGCACAAAATGAGATTTTTCACTAGATTTTGGTAGATGTAAAAAAAACTGTGTGTTTACATGTATGAGCAGGCCCAGTATGCACATGTGTGTTTACATGCATGAGCATGCCCAGTATGCACATGTGTTTACATGCATGAGCATGCCCAGTATGCACATGTGTGTTTACTTGCATGAACATGCCCAGTATGCACATGTGTGTTTACATGCATGAGCATGCTGAGTATGCACATGTGTGTTTACATGCATGAGCATACCCAGTACGCATGTGGAGTTGAAGGGCAGCCTGCGGGAGATGTTTCTCTCCTTCCACTGTATGGGGTCCAGGCTGCTGGGCTTGGGCCCCTCACCCGCATTTTTACCTACTTCACTAGCCCTTGATGGATTTTTCCAAGGCCTTAAAGTCTATGGGGAGTTTATGAGTTTATGGAGTATTATCATGAGTTCAAGACTAGAAGGGTGAGTGTGAGGCCAGCCTGGGCCAGCAAAGGCAGAGGCTGAAGATATGGACTACCTGTTAAGAGCACTGGCTGCTCTTGGAGAAAACGTGGGTCTGGTGCCCCAGTACCCACATTGTAGCTAACAACTGTTAGCAAGCAACTCCATCTCCAGGGGATCTGATGTTTCTAGCCTCTTCAGGCACTGCATACACTTGGTACACATATACACATGTAGGCAAAACCTTCATACACATGAAACAAAGATAAACATATCTTTTAAAAACAAGGAAGCAAATAAAACTGTATGGGGAAGTATGTCCTGTTGGGCTTGTATTTGTCCTTGAGTGTTTTGTTACCATTGAAAACAGCAATGACATTAATGTAGATTCTTTCCTTAAAAGATGATAAGCTTGGGGCCAGACAGATGGTTCAGTGGCTAGAAGCACTGGTTGCTCTTGCAGAGGACCTGTGTTTAGTTCCAGAGAATCCATGTCATGGCTAACAACTGTCCATAACTCCAGTTTCAAGGGATCTGGTGCCTTTTCTGGCCTCTGTAGGCATTCCATTCACAGGTCCACTTACATACATTCCATGCATGGGTCTATTCACAGGTCCACTTACATACATTCTATGCATGGGTCTATTCACAGGTCCACTTACATACATTCCATGCATGGGTCTATTCACAGGTCCACTTACATACATTCCATGCATGGGTCCATTCACAGGTCCACTTACATACATTCCATGCATGGGTCCATGCATGGGTCCACTTACATATATTCAGGCTGAACACTCATTTACATAAAATTAAAAAATAAATTAATCTTTGCACCAGCTATCAGAGGTAGACTAGGTAAAACTGTAGCTACAATGACCCTAAGAGGGCCCAAGGGAAGCACAATAAAGCCTCATCCAGCCATATCCCAACTTTAGGGATGGCAGGTTAAATTGGACAGATACCGCCTACCTGGGAAAGAATGAGTTTCCCTCAACAAAGAGCTAGAGTATAAAGTTGTCAAAGGGCTGTAGACCACTTCTGAAGAAAAATCAAAGGCCTAATAACTCCAATAAAGAGTTCTTAGACCACCTGCTTTGCCAGAAAAGTGCCGAGAAACATGATTGAATCATGACCAAATTATGATATAGGCAGAGCCAAAAAGTAGCAAAGCTCTTCTCAATGGGTTTGGGAGGTGGCCTTCTGGAGCTGGTCCCACAGCCCTTCTTTGAGGGATCAGAATAATAGGTCTAGGGGTGGTGGGGGCTGGTTGACTACCCTGCCTACTGTCCTGAATGTCTTTCTATCAAGAGAAGAAGCCCTCCCACCTGGTAAGCCAAAAGATATAAGAATATCCAGTCAAAAGATAAAGCAATATTGCATAATTTCTCAGTTTCTCAAATTAGTATAATTATAACTAATGATAATGACATACCGATGGCAGGGCAGACTTAATAGCTGCAATTCTGTCGCAGAATTACCACCAGTATTAATAAGGCCAAGTGCTAACTCTCAGTGCTTACGGTATTCCACCTAAAAATTCTATTACAGCTCAGTCAGATGGGCAAAAGACACAGCTGTGGTTTTTATCCAAAGGAACGGCATGGAGACACAGGCAGGCCTCTCAGGGACAGGTTGCCTCTGCAGAAGCTGTGGAAAGCCCTCAGGTCTGTGGTGTCACAGCCTAACAAGTGAGCTCACAATCATGATCCTAGTGTCTGAGGGATGCATGCTGAGGAGACCCACACGGCATTTAACTGTACTGAGTAGAACACAGGAAAGCTCAGGAAGAGGAAAACACAGTGCAGCCCTTATTAATTCTCATCTGTTCAAGTCCCCAGTTTGAGAATTCTGGCATGTGCCATAACTGAAATATGAAACCTCATTATCACCTCTCTTTGTTCCCTCTCTCCCTGTAATACATACTGACAGAAATTCTCTCCCCTCCTCATCTTTCTGGAGGTTAGGGCTTCCTTTTATTCTTATTTTTTATTTTTATTTTTATTTTTATTCTTATTCTTATTTTTATTCTTATTTTTAAAAATTTTTATTCTTATTTTTAAAAATTTTTTGACTGGGTCTCTGGTAGCCCCAGCCAGCCTCACTATGTAACTATGTAGATCAGGCTGGCCTCAATCTCACAGAGATCCACCTGCCTCTGCCTCTGCCTCTGCCTCCTGAGTATTAGGATTAAACATGTGAGCCACCATGCCCAGCACTAGGCCTTCTTGTTATAACTGCTGCTGACTAGTTGTTTGTGGCAAAGCATTTTACTTATGGCCCCAGTTCCCCCATTTGAATAATGTTTGGAAGTGGACAAAACACCTTTAAAGTCTCTTTTCAGCATTAAAATTCTCCAAATTCTTTGCGCTAAGGTCTTGGTTAGGAGTTAATTCTTTATATGACAGGATGTAGTTAGTAAACTTTCATCTGAGACATGGACAATATCTGCTGTTATGTTTAATGTTTAATTAAACAAAACATGAATCCATGGAAAGCTGGCTAATTTCACAGAAAACCCCCTTTCCATGTAGGCTCTGAAGCAGGCACTCCTCAGCACACCCTGGCTGGGAGCCTTCTCTCTCTCAGGCCCCTGTGAGGAATGCCTTCCGGCTAGGCTGTCAAAGGTGTTCCTCTCCTGGTCACTTCACATCAGCCCTGTGTCCCCTAGGCTGCCTCTCCCTGTGACTTCCAACTTCTTTCTGTTTGTGCTAGGTTATTAGGTGCCGAGTGTACGTAATAGAAAGGAACACTGCCTCTACAATAGTTGTCTCCAATTTACAGTTGGGGAGCGACCTCATCATTGTCATATTTCTCCTTGTTCTATGGGTGGGAAGGCAAGGAAGTCTCTCATATCAGAACCTTTGTGGCACCTAGAAGGTAAGTTTCATTAGGACTAGTTGTTTCATGTAGGATCCACAGAGGGATTCGATGTTTATGGCAATCTGAGGCTTTTCTTCCTTTGAATGTTCAGACGGGTCAGCCTTTCCGTTGTCTCTTTTTGGTACATCCTACTCAATGCAAACCTGTATCTTTTCTTTCTCAGCCGTTAAGTTGGTGACGTTTTGTCCTGTTGGAACAAACAAATCTTTTCCCATAGTTAGTTTTAAGATTTGAATTGCAAGGGTTTGATGAAAAGGTTTCATGTCTTCCTGTTTCCCAACCCCCCCTTTTTTTAGCCGTCCCCCCCACCCACAGGCTAACAGCACCCCACCCCCACCACCCGACGGTTGTATTTTACATGACTATAGGGTGGAGTCAAAGGCACAGATTTCATAAAATTCACGGCCATGTTTTTTCTGGGTGACTCTGTTGTGATTAACTTTGGGAAGCAAACCTAATTTTTTACATTAAATCATCTTAAAGAGATGATGCTACAAGGTGAATACTGTAAACAAGAGATTATAGCGAACACCTTGTATTGTCAATCCCAAAGTTCTTCTTGCTCACAGATTTTATTAGTAAAAGGAATGTTGGGGGCAACACCACCCCGGAAATTTATAATCATCCATTTTAATTCAGTGCTTACCATTTCTTATCCCTGAGTCAAGCAGCCTCACCACTCACGCACACAGCTCCACACAACACCCTAACACAAAACCACACCACACTGCCCTGGAAATACTGTGCAGCAGAGGCAGCCATGTGCCTGTATATCCCAAATCTAATTGGCTATTGGCTCTCCCCTTGGAGAAATACCCATGGCTGATGCACAAGACTTACATCCTCTAAAGGTTAGGAGATGTTATAACGCCACAGTAAGACCCTGTCACCTATTTAACAGGGGGAAAATTGTAATTCATGGATTAACATATCCAAACAGTGTGTATGCTAAAGTAACCTCCATAACTATTAGTACTTGCTTAAATCCTATTATCTAATTGCTTTGTCTCACTTCATTAGATCGAAAGGTTATTCCGGACAAACTGTCAGCCCATGAAAGGAAACAGCAGAACTATCAGAGTCCAAGACAAAGACCTCCAGAGAGAGTGGAACCTGTTTTACCTCTCATCCACCTTGCCCCTTTTCTAAGCCTAGGGAACAACTTGCGGAAGAGGGGGGCGTGGTAGAATGTAAGGGCTGCGATTGGGGTGAATGGTGAAACTACAGCAATGTAGTCTGGACACTCATTTGATCACACTTGAGTGAACAAACAACCTGTCACCCCCCACTGGATGGTGGGGCTGTAGGTGTTTGGGCACAACAGCCTGCAGATGGTTTTGCATGAAGGATGTTTGTACTATGGATTATCACTTATAGCTAAAAAATGAAAAAAAAAAAACTGAGAGAAAGATGCAGGACAGTTATGGCAGAATGCATGATCTGGGATGGGGTGGGGTGGGGGGGAGGGAAAGGGAAAAAAAAAAAATTGGAAAAATGTATGAAATGCACAAGCATCATAAAAACTAATTAAAAAAAAAAAAAAGAAAGGAACACTGCAAGGATTGAGTGAAGGGGGAGGAAAGGAAGAGGGATAGAAAAGCTCTGGGACTATAGGGTGGGCCCCAAGTCAGGCCCCAAACCCAACCTTATCTCTGGTAAGTGATAAGGTTGTGCAGGAGGAGGAATAGGAGAAATGTGCACAGGGAGCACTATCAGGGACACTCTTGCCTGGTCCCCCAAATCGCGGTCCCTGGGAATACCACACCTTCACCAGCTCTGACCCCACACTCCTTCCAGTTGGTGTGTTGTCCTTTCTCAAAGGCCTGACTTCATCCCAGAGTTTATACTCCAGCTCTTAAGAACCACTTCAGATATTTCAGGAGTGCCCAGGTCATCCCTATAGGGCAGATGAGCCCACATCCACAGCAGCCAGACAAGAGGGTAGTAACAGATGAAATACATGGAACACATGTGCCACCCAGAACTTCTGGATGCACTCCTATGGACGCCTTTAAGGTACTCAGTTCTCAGCAAGAGGTGTTGGCAAAAAAAACTGATCACCACCTGTAGAAGAATGAATTAAACCCATCTCTCTCGCCCTGTCAAAAGTCAACTCAGATGGATCAAAGACCCATGCGAAACCCCAAAACTCTAAGGCAATAGAAGAAAAAAGTTGGCAGCAGACTACATGACATAGGGCTAGGAAAAGACTTCCGAAATCGGGACAGCAGCTGCACAAAAGATTAAGGTTGACAATCCACAAATGGGACCTTATTAAACTCAAAAGCTTCTGTACATCAAAGAATAATCAAGGAAGTGAAAGAAAATCCACAGAGTGGGAGGAAACCTTCACTGAAGATACATCTGACAAAGCATTGATTTCCAGAAATATAGAAACTACTCAAAAAACAAAGAAGAAAGAAAACAATGACCCCATCTTAAAAGATGGAACGAGGCTAAACAGAGACTTCACAAGTGAGGAATAGAGATGGCTGAGAAATATCTCAAAACATGTTCAACATCGCTAATAATTAAGGAAATGAAATTAAAACCGCTTTTAAGGTATCATCTCACTCAATAAGAACTGGCTAGGATCAAAAAACAAATGATATCAATGCTTTGGAGAGGTTGTGGGAAAGGGTAACACTCATCCACTGCTGGTGGGATGTAAACTCGTACAACCACTATGGAAACAGTGTGGAGAACCCTTGTAAGACTTGGAATGAACGTTACCACCATGACCCAGCCATAACCACTCCTGGGTGATATATATATATATCTATATATATATATATCCCACAGACTCATCTTACCACAGAGATACATGCACAGATGTTTATTGCAACTACTCTTCATAGCTAAAGCTGGAACCAATCCAAGTGCCCCTCACCTGACGAGTGGATAAGAAAATGTTGAGTTACATCTCCACAATGGAGTTCTATGCAGTGGTAAAAGAAAGATGACATATTGAGCTTGGAGGTTAAAGGATGGAGCAAGAAGATAGCATGCTAAGTGAAGTAACACAGTCCCAGAAAACAAGAACGAATGGTATCCCTCATCTGTGGATGCAAGTGCCAATTACTTAATTGTATGGCAAACTGAACAATGTATTAGTGATCTGAAACAACTGTGCTTTTATATTGTGAATCCCTTAAAAAATAAATAAAAAAAGGAAAAAAATACTCAGTTCACATAAACCCAGGCATTTATCCTTCCCATCTTACAGATGAGGGAACTCAGACTTAGTGAGGATGGTCAAGTTGTTTAAAGTTATACTTAGTAAGAAAGGAAGGATTTAAACTCCTATAAGGTGTGCTCATTGGAAATAAGACCTCAGGCTGTATTTTTCCACAGAAATATTATAAGCAGTTACTGGTTCTGGAAGACTCTTAAAAAAGACTGTGGTCAGCTGGGTGTGGTGGTGCACACCTTTGATCCTATCACTCAGGAGGCAGAGGCAGGCGGATCTTTGGTGAGTTCAAGGCCAGCTGGCTTCTACAGAGTGAGTTCCAGGACAGCTGGGGCTACAGGGAGACCCCTGTCTTGAAACACCACCAAAAAAAAAAAAAAAAGACTGTGGTTTACAAAGCTTTTGGGAACTGATTGACTACTATCACAGGAAATGATCTCCAACAAACTAGTTCAACAATCAAACGCTTGGGACACAATCCATTTTCACTGTGGGAGCTGCCATTTCCTGTGGAGGGTATGAGCCTCTTCTGTTTCCCTGAGTGTACAAGAGTTGTAAACACACTGGTGTGCTAAACCAATAAAGTCTTATTGGTGCACTGATGCCTTTAACTGACCAAGTAGCTCAGATACAAGAACAAAAATGTGTAAAATGTTCAACAAGCAAATCTCTGGGAAAACATCCTATATAGTTGAAAAGTGTTCTGATTTTATAGCCTTATATGGGCTGGCTACAGTGATGACCTGTGAATAAAGTCACATAGGAACTCAGAACAGGGCTAATTCTGTGGGATAGAAGATCTATGATTTGGAGGGGAGGGAAATGGGTGAAAATATTTGGTTCTAAATGATTCAGTAATTCACAGCTTTGCTAAAGTGAACTGAAAATCATAAGATGGAGGGTATTTTTTCAGATGCCCTGTGAAAACAAAACAAAAAAAATATATAATAAACAATTTATGGCAGAATAAAAAAGCAATTTACAAACATAATTATTCTACATAATCTTCCCATTTGGAGCCTTGAGAGATGAAAGGAAATGCATCTTATAAAATGCTAGAGGCATGTGAGGACGGACCATTTATTTTACAGCAATATAGCAAGAACTGAATGGCTAAGCACCAGTGACACCAATGCCCACACATGCCTTCCCTGCTACCTGTCTGCAATAGTATCAGTCAGTGCCGCTGGTCTGCAGGAGAGCTGTGAGGTCATAGGCTTTGGCGCACTTCCCTGTAGTTAGGACTGGCCTCTTAGATACTCTGAGTAACTCTTCAAGCTCCCACAACTCAGCCACTCCTTAGGGTGGCAGCTAACTTCCCCTTCCTGGCGGTGTGTTTACTCAGCTCTGGATCAGAGTTGCTAATGAGCTCATTTACAGCCATAAAGCATGGCCTGCCATGGGTGCAAACCACAGGCCCAGAAATGGAGACTGTCCACTACTTCCACTGCTTGCTACCCAGCTGTCAGCACTAAAATCATCGCCTTGAAAGTACTGCCCGATCCTATCTTGTAAACAATAAAACACCCCCAATCCTATACAGAGCAGTATGACCAATCAGTGGCTTTTTGTTGTCATTTTGCCCTATGTGGATACAAATTATGGACAGGTAAGAAGTTCTTTAAATTCTGGTCTTTGACAGCTTTCCTTTGTCTCTGGTTGGCAGTGGTGAGCAGAGACGGTGAGCAGCAATAGGTGGAACTCCTCGTGCTGCAGGCCTCCGGTCTTAGACTCCTGGCTCTACAACTCTTCTGGCTCCTGTGGGCCTCGGAAGCCAGGATCCCGAAGCCTTACTTGCGGCTGGTGTTGCAGCTTCTAGGCTGGCCTGGATACCAGGACTTTTTAGCCTTTGACAGCTCCAGTGTTACAGTTATGTGTAGGCCTAAGAAGTAGATTCCTTAGCCCTTAACACTGGCCAGTGCCACAGCCGGGGTCTGAGATCCTTGGCCCTAAAGGCAACTCTCTGGAACCTTTCTGGTGACGAGGCTGTGTTCTTTCCTCCGGCTCCTTACAACCTTTTGTCCTAATTGTTATCAGCTCTCCATTCTCTCTTGCTGTCTCCTGAATTCGGCTTTCTGGCTTTTTCCTGCCCTGGGGATTTTTGAACCGTTCAGCTTCTCTTTCTTCAATGGCTGCAGCACTGCCCACTCTGCTTTTCCACAACCTTGTCTCCCTCCGCAGTCACTGACACTGCCCTGCCTCTGTGGCCACCTTACTGCTTCTCTTTGTGTTACTAAGTGAGCACACACTTTGAAAAGATCACTCTACTATTGGTCCTAATGTTATAACAACAGGCGAAGGCACAGGGGACTGTCTTTCAACTAGCTGAATGAATTAGCTTTGCTAATACAACCTGAGTGCTTGGACCAATTACAGCCTTACCTCTTAGCACCAATCGCAGTCAGTGATTGCCTCATGTTTTTGGACCAATCACAGCCTTGCCTTTTAGCAGTAGTCACAACTGTCCATGTGCTACACAAGCAGAAGTGCCCCTCCCCCTTGTGGTCCAGGTGGAAATGGTGGCAGGGTCATCAAGAGTTTATTTGGCCTTGAGAGAGCAAAGTCTGATACAAATTGGTTCAAACAGTCCTGGCTGAGGCTTTGTTGCCAGCGTCTGGGCCAATCCACTGTGAGCATCACTGAGTTCTTTTTCTTTTTTTCTTTTTTTAAATTTTTTAATTTATTTTTGTATGTGTATGAATGTACTGTCTGCATATAGGTTTGTGCACCTGTGTCGTGCAATGCCGCGGAGTCTGAGCCGGGCGTGGTGGCGCACGCCTTTAATCCTAGCACTTGGGAGGCAGAGGCAGGCGGATCTTTGTGAGTTCAAGGCCAGACTGGTCTACAGAGTGAGTTCCAGGACAGCTGGGCTGCAGGGAGAAAAGACAAAAAACACTCCCCAAAACAAAAAAAGGTATCTGAATAGTGTATCAGATGATAGTACTGGTGTCTACATGACTGACAGTCCATTGGCTCAAGGCACCCAGGGCAGCAAAAATGAGTTCAATGGCTGCCATTTGGGGAGTCAATGTCCCCTCCCTACTGCCTTTGCTTATTTACAGGAAAATGGACATCAGGAGTACTTATAGTCAGAACTTCACAGTGATTTTAAACATTTTTTTTAATCAGTGCTTTCCCTGTGCTTTGTACCTGCCTAGTGACCAAGGGAGAGGTGGGTCCCGTTTATCTGTCTCAGCAAGACTCTGGGGTTGGGCCTAAGAGCCTAAGAATGTAAATTTTAGGTCACAATATGCCAAATAGGGCCTGATTCTAATGCAGTAGACTGAATGCCCACCTATTCCCACAAAGCATGTATCTGTTGAGAACTTATTCTGAAAAAGGGTCTTTATATCTGTAACCAGTTTATGCTTCTGGAATGAGATCATCAGAATTGGTCCCTAAGTCCAACAGTAAGTGTCACTATCAAAGAAGAGATGAGAAGTCACAGGGAGAAGGCAGTGAAGACAGAGGCAGAGCTTGGGGTGATGCATCCAGTACCCAAGAAAGCAGTCACTAGTCAGGGGACAGGGCCAGATTCTCTCGGAGCCCTCGGAAGCAGACAGCCCTGCAGACACCTTGTCTTCACACTCTGTCCTTCAGATTGAACTTCTGTTGTTGTAAGTCATCCAGAATGAGGTATCGTTTGTTATAATGCCCTGAAGAAACCAATACAAACGTCAACCTCAGGCAAGAAGCACTAATCTTTATAGCTTGGTTTCCTCCACTGTAACACAGGGATTTTAATCACCCTGAAAATCCAGAACTGCTGTTAGGACTGATACACTTTTATGTACCCAGGACTGGGTTAGTGTAGCTGTCGTTGGCATCAAAATCATACAGGTACTAGCACTGTGAAAAGTCTGGGTTTGAGATCAAAGGTAATCCTTTGCATTGTTTTTCCCTGTGTTTTTCAAATTATTTCCAAGGGACATGCATTGATCTTGCAATCAGAAGGCATTTGTTAATTTGAAATGATATTTTATTTATGGTGTAAAGGCTACATGTCTTACAAGCTCACTGTCAGAGAAAGCTGTATTTTGGGTTGCAGCGATGGAATATTTAAATAACATGCAGCCTGGCAGGAATTACAGTCCCAGTGAAGCAGAAACCTGGTTATTAATATCTGAGCACTTCAGTAGGCAAACTGCTGTGGATAACCAACTTTTAGTAGCCAGGTGCTCAGAAAGACTGTGGCCAGATGCTCTGAACAGAGAAGCCTGACTTGTCTTGATGTGCATTTCTGTCTTCACACTCAGTACTTATACAGTTGATCATAGCATGGAATCTCCCCATTTTATTTGAAACACTTTGTATTATAAGTCTTTGCAAACTGTCTACTCCTTTTTCCTGGTATTTCACCATATGTAGCACTTTAAATCAACCCATTTCTCTTATGAAAAGCACTACTTTGGGAATGAAGTGCTAACTCCATCCCAAACATCACCGAGTTAAGAATTAAGGATGAGAATACACTCTAGCCTAAAGCGAGCACAATAGCAGGAACATGGCGAAGGACTGCTGATGGGCAGTCATGATGGGCAGAGGGGTGCCCACACTTCTAGCTCTTCAGGCATGAGAAGTTTAATTTTTCATCCTCCACAGAACTGCCTCCGTGGCCTGTTATCACAGGCATGTGGGTGGCAAGCAATTTTAAATAATGACTGTGAATTTGCAAAATATACCATCTGCAAATTACTGTTATTAGTAGCACCTTAGGGTCGCATGATTGTATTGTATTGTAGCTCAGTAGAAACCGAGGGGCTACCAAGTTAATGTTCTTATTCAAGATCTCCTGAGTCAACTGTGGGTCCTCAGATTGGTGAGGGTTGTTAACTTAGAGATGTTTTAGACTTCGGGCCAGGGGCTGGCAGCGGCTTACATCTTCAAGTATGACCAAAATAGCTTGTCATAAGCCTCACTTGGAAAAGCATCCATGGAGGTGATGGGAAACGGCAGTTCACTGGGTGTTTTGAGCTCTCAGAGACTTCTTGCTTTTACCTCTGGCACCACCCACCTGTGTCCCTGCCTGCCTGCCATAATCGTTCTTCCAAATGAGCTTTCATTTTCCTCGGGTCACTAAAGTCAAGGATCAGTTCCACAGTTTCCTACCTGGGCCTAAAGGGATTTTTTTAATCAAGTGATTTTGCTCCAAGTAGCTACAAGCAGACTAAGTCAGAAAAAGAAGGGAGGGAAGAAGAGAGGGAGGAGGAAGGAGGGAGGGAGGGAGGGAGGGAGAGAGGGAGGTACGGAGGGAAGGAAGGACATCAAAGGCTACAAGGGAAAGAAGATAGAAGAGGGTAAGGGACAAAACATACAGAAAGTGAATAAAAGCCACCAATTTCTAAAACCCAATCTGGTGCTTAAGAATGAGGCCTGGATTTCTCGTTACTTCCTTGTGTTCTTATTGGACTCCTTGGCAGAGAGCCCCTACAGCCCCATACTGAATTCCCAAAGGCTCGACAAGACATTTTTCATGGCTTCCTTTTACTTCTGTCATCACTCAGTTGTCTGTTTGTCACACTTCCTCTCAATGTTCTTGCCAAGGCTGGCTCTCAAATTCTGTCTCTCTATTTGACTTCGCTCTGAATGCCCAGCCTCTGTTTACTGTAGCTCTAGCCAGCTCCTGGATATTTCTCTTTGCGCCAAGAGCAATTTAAATAAATATGTACAAATGTGAAATTTGTTTTCCTTTCCCTGAACTTGCTTCACACATCACCAGCTCCTAGTACCTGTCCAGGCACCACTGCCATCTTCCTCATGAAGACTGAAGCTGCGGAGTCCTGGACTCTTCCTCCTGGGTACCACACACTGGGGATTCTCTTGAGTCAACCCTCCATTGCACCCTGTTTGACTCTCGCTCACTTGCGGGCATGTCACCATGACAAAATTCACTTCATTTCTGTCTCCTCCCATCAGAGTCTCACTTAGCTCCTGCAATAACTTCCTGACCACAGACTGAGCCTGTCAGTTTGGTGTCTGAAGCCTTCTTCCTGCGCTACCTTCTAAAGCACTCTTTCATGTGCTTTCTACACTTGGTTGCTGAACCTCATACTTGGCCACAATGTTAGGCCTCTGAGCTTTGGCGAGTCTTCTGGAATATGCTTTTCTTTCTCAGCTCTAAAGCCCAAATTCCTCTTAAAAATAAATAAAAAAGCACCTAAGATTCCCAAAGCTCAGGGGATGTGGGTTCCTGCCTGCTGGCCCATTCGTAACCTTTGACGTTTGCCTGACCTGGGCTCACATTACATTTGCTCTCTTGTAATCTTCCCAATCACATATGCCTGGGAGAGGAAAGCCCTGTGTGATGTGCTGTCATCTCCCATAGCAACGTGTGCTGCGGAGCCAAGCCCAGGGCAGGTACCTACCGTGAACAAACCTGAAAACACACCTTCTGTTATGTTCTCTAATAGGGACAATAAGAAATGTTGTTTCTGATCTCTAGGAATTTCCATTTCATCATGACTGTCAGGCTAATAGATACTAGCAGCACAGGAGCTGGACAGCAGGAGCAGGGAGGAGATGCACTATGCACATGCCTTAACTTGTTGGATGGCAGGCCTTATTTTCATGAATTGAAATGAGATATTGAGTAATTAGTACATTGTGGATAGATAAAGAGACTTGCAGGATAAGGAAGTATGAAGATAAAGCCTCACAAAAGCCTGAGCAAGTGTGGCTTGTCCACAAGAGGGTGAATCAGCTGCTGTGATTATGAGAGGAAAAAGCACAGCATGGAGTCCCAACATTAACCCTGGCCCTGCAGATGCCAGAACAAGGATTAAGTGCCTCTGAGGATCACTCCTTCTAATCCACGTGACAGCCCTGAGAAGCAGATATTATCATTGCCAATTTTATAAGCGAGGAAGCTGAGATCTGAGGAGATTAAGCGACTATCCGAGGTCACACAGGATTAGGTGACAAAGCTGGATTCTGAATGTGGCATCCACTTGCAGTACTATGTCTCCTCCAGGGAAAAACAGAAACATTACAGGGTGACTTCTTCAAGAAGGTAGACTTCCTGGATTTATGACTAATTCCTTAAGCACAATGTATATATAATGAGGAGATCTCAATACAAATAAATTTACTCTGAATGCAAGGTTGTCCACCTAGAAGAAGCAAGCAGATTAGGCAGAAAAATGAGTGTGCTGGGGAAATGACAGAGGTCCACCTTTGAGTGGCATCTCCAGGCTTCCAAGAAGAACAAAGAGGGCCACAGATTAGAGCCTGGAATCAAATCACCCTGCTCCTATCTACTTCAGCTACACAGAAAGGGGCATGATCCAAACAAACACAGATGCTCTGTAAGGACAAGTCTCAGGTGATGTAAAAGAAAACAACAAAGGAAATATACCTGGTTTCATTGGCGCACCGGATCTTGCAGCCTTCCTTTGGAATCACCAACCCCAGATGCATTCGGAGCCTGCAGTTCGTGGGCCCTGTGTGTGGCCACACGTGAGTTCCAGGGTGCATGATGGAATATTTGATCTGCACAGAAAGTATGATACACGATCACCTATTTATCAAGGTGTGGGAGAACAGCAGAATTAAAGTGACAGCACAAAATTACTGTGATTCACATTAGCATCTTTGTAAGCCTCAGGATTTATATATTCACAGCCGATTTACTCATGTAGGAACTAAAAAATAACCATGCACAGTTTTTATGAAGTGGTAAACAGTCAACATTTTCCACCTTCCATTTTGACATTAACCACATGAAATTATGCTTCCTTAAAAAGTGAATGAGAGGCATCTATTGTGCCTAAGGAAATAACTGTTACCTTGTAAAGGTCAGCTCTACCTCATTCCTGACAGCAAACTGGTCTCCTAGCTCTGAAAACACCCTTTGGTACCTGTCCTCTCCTGCATCCCGTAGTCTCGGAGAACTTTTCTAGTAAAGCGCAGGTTTTAGGAGCTCCTTTACAGGCATTCTCATTTTTCCTTCCTAGAACAAAGCATGATAAAACCACCGTGAAGGTCATATCACAAGCCAGGTGCTATAAGGTGTACCTGTAGTCCCAGCTACTCTGGAAGTTGAACTGGGAAGCTCACTTGAGTTCAAGACCAACCTGATCTACATAGTGAGACCTATTGAAACCAACTAACCAACAAATAACAAATTGTAGTAAAGCTTTAACTCATCTTATTTGGACCACATGTAGTCTGCACAGCAGGACTATGAAGACCAGGTAAACATAAGAGGAGGACAGTTATATTGGCAGAACAAGATATTTAATTCTTAATTCACTCAGGGTTCAACTATTAGATTCAGGCTGTCTGATGAATAAAAGACACACTGAATACTTATTTTTCCCTCTGTAGTAGGAAGAAAAAACAGCCTTTCCCAAAGATCCACATGGTAATCTCAGGATCCTGTGGACGTACTGTTACAGTCAGCGCTGGGATTTCTAGTGAGCTTATTTTAAAATGAGGAGATTATCCCAGATTAACTGAAGGGGCCCAATGTAATCACAGTGTCCTTCAATATGGAGAATGAGGGAGAAGTTTCCGTGATACGAATAAAAATAGACTGCCCTACCCGGTCGTGGTGGCGCACGCCTTTAATCCTAGCACTTGGGAGGCAGAGGCAGGCAGATCTTTGTGAATTCAAGGCCAGCCTGGTCTACAATGTGAGTTCCAGGACAGCTAGGGCTACAGGGAGACCCTGTCTCAAAAAGACCAAAAAAAAAAAAAAAAAAAAAAAAAAAAAAAAAGACTCACCAGTCATTGCTGGCTTTAGAGCATGAAAGGAAATATGATAACAAGAATAAGACAAAGGCCAATGGAAGCTTCTAGAACCTGAAGTCTATTGAAGGATGACACCTTGATTTTAGTCCATAGTAGACTTCTGAGTCCCCAGATTTCAAGTCACTAGATTGTGATAATTTGTTATAGAACCAATAGGAAACTAATACATCCCCGAAGAAAGGAAATTGCCTTCTATTCTATAGCTAACTCAAAATGCATTCCTGTCTTTTCCAATGTACAGACCATACTTTAAATATTGAGAAAAATGGCATTTAGTATGAATTGAATTGATAGGAGAGCATATACTAAGGATTATGTCCCTTATGAGTAATGTGTACAGGGAACACAGTAGGTTCTATGGGATATAGTATCTATCGGGGCGGCATCCGGGAAACCATGTAAAACTCCTCCATGTTCTACTTGGGAAATGATTGCGTGTCAACAGTAACTGACACATGGTTATGCAATTTGCTCTCATGAGGAAGAAAACAGAGGGAGTAGCTCAAAAGAAAGAAAATGTTTTCTAATTCCTTGTTAAACATTCGCTATCAAAAGATTTGCTCACATCAATAGAGAGTTTAATGCTAACTGTGCACTAGGATCATCTTTAAATTTGAAAATTAGAATAATAGCATCATAAGAATACAACATAAAGAAATTGCGGTTTGAGGTGCATTTGGGTAGGTTCCAGCTCTTCACCTATTGTGAAGAGAGCTGCATAAACATGGCTGTGACATGTAGTGTCTCTGTGGTTCAGGTATATGGAGTTATTAAAAGGAGTGTTAATGCTGGGTCAGAGTGTAGTCCCACAAAGTGTGTGAAGCGTATGCTAAGGGGTGGTCTCATTTGAGTCTTTTTTTTTTTTCCATGTGGTTGTCAAGTTGCATGTCTACCACAGATGGAATGTGTTCCCATTTCCTAAGTAGCACAACCCCTCTCCAACATTTAGTATCATTGTTCTTCTTGATACCTTGCCAGCTTACTGGGGTAATGATAATGCAAAATGATATCTTAAAGTTGGTTTCATTTGCATTTCCTTAATAATTAGCGATGTTGAACACTTTTTAAGAATGTTTCTCAGCCACTCTAATTCCTCACTTGTGGAAGTTTCTGTTCAGTTCTTTATTCCACCTTTGAGTGAGTCATCTGTTTTCTTTCTTTGTTTTTTGAGTAGTTTATATATTCTGGAAGTTAATGTCTGTCATGTGTAATCGCAGTGAATGCTTCCTCCCACTCTTGGGTTTTTCTCTTCATTTCCCTGAAACTTTTTCATTTGCTGTAGAGAAACTTTTTTGAGTTTAATAAGGTCACTGCAGATTTCAATTTGTTGACCTTAATTTCCTGTGTAGCTGCTGCAGATGAGTGGATAGAGAAAAATGTGGTACATCTAACACAATGGAGTTCTATTCAGTGGTACAGAAAGATGATACATGAAATTTGCAGGTAATTGGATTGAAATAGAAGGATTTTATTGCATAAGTAAGTACACAATCCAGAAAATGAAAGAGGAATTATCCCTCATCCGTGGATGCTAGTACCAAGTATCTAGTTGTAAAACAAACTGAGCAAACAATTAATGTTATATTCCTCAAGATCTAAAGAAAACTGTTGCTCTTGGCATTTTTGAATCCTAAACAGGTTTTAGAGCTGACCTAACATTTTATTTTCAGACCTTGGGATTTTGGTACATGATGGAGAGTATGTGTGTGCATGTTTTAGAGTATTATGGGATTTAAATGGAAAGATTTGGCAAATCAAGAAATATGATATGGGAAATTAATCATTAGTTTTTCCCAAAGAATTTACCAATCTTTAATATAGGTGTAATGTAACAGGTTGGTGCAATTTAGCCTTTCTGGGTGATTAAAGACCATACTTAACTTTCCATACCAATTTGGCTGAGGGACTAAGGGATAACTTTGTTCCTTGGCCCTCAGAGGTCAACAAAGTCTTAGGGGACATATGCATGGGGGCATCTCTTGGAAATGTTCCTGCAATGTGGGATCCCCAGTCTTCCATGTCAGGGAGGGTCGCTTGCGAGAGCCCACTAATGGGACTTCAGCCAGTGTCAGAGGAAAGTCTGCTCATCCTTCAAAAAGGGAAGCCTGGTCTAGCAAAAACCTATTTTTGTCCTCGAGTGGAGGAACTGGTAAATGAAAAGAAAAGCTGAAAGGAAGCAACCCCAGGGAGGACCCTTAGAGACCAGCTCCTAACTTGACCTTGAAGAAAACAAAAACCTTGTATAATCTGAGCTAACTGTGTGAACTTAAGAACCCAAAAAAGAACCTCAGACTTTCCACTGAATGGAACTAACCAGTGAGAGAAAGCAAGAGAGAAAATAAAAAAGAAATAAAAAAAAAAAAAAAAAAAAAAAAAAGAGACAAAAAGAAAAAGGAGAGAGAGTACTGATTTGTTTTTGGCCTGTCCTTCAATTCTTACTGGCAAGTACAGCTGCCTTGAGGCTGCCACTACTTTTGGCACTCCTCAAGGACATGCACTACAGAGTTTTTAATTCTACTCCAATTTTTTTTATTTTGGAACTTTTTGAGGACTTCACTGCTCTCCAAATTCTCCCAAATCTTTAATTGCCAGATGGGACTACTGAGATGCCCAGTTTGTGGACTAAACATCTAAGGGAGTCAGCCTCATCAGAATATTGACTGCCATGTTGGACTACCTGGGCTGTATATCATGGAGACCAGTTGCGGGGGATCAGACAGGACGTGTGCTTTACTGGACTTCATTTGGGACCATGGGAGGGAAAGACCCCAATGTGGAAAAAAAGTGCAGGATTGATAGCTGTTTGGTATTGCCAAGAAGGAACCTTCGAGGCACTTCCTAAGGAAAAGACTGCATTTCTTTTAGGGAAAAAAAAAATCCTCCAATTCAAGTTGATATCTGTATATTTTATGTATATATATTATAACTAAGTATATATACATTATATATTGTATATGTACCGTAAACAATACAAGTTGGAGGAGACAATAACAAGAACTAAAAAAAAAAAAAAAACTCTGGGAGAAGAATCAGAAAAAGATGCAGGACATGATGGCAGAGTGCAGGGGAACTCAGGTGGGGTGGGGGCATGGAAGGAAGCGGCTCTAGATTCAACTGAGAAATGATGTGTGACCTATGGAAAAAGTTTAATAACAATAAAAAAAGAGAAATTTGCCTCAGTCAAATAGACAGCTAGACATTAGGAAACACTTATGTATCTCTAGTCTCTATATACAAATGAACTTTTGCTTATTGTGTACAATATTAGTTGCCATTTTGAGTTATTAATGGAGTATCTCAAATGAGCCAAACAATGTTACTTTGAAAGAATAATATAGTAATGTACATGCCATCATAACATTCTTTTAAGCCCAGCTTTCCAGCCCTTTCCATAGGGACTGCCTGAAGAGGGCAAGGCAGGAGTCTCTCAGCCTAGGGCTTGTGCCATTCAGGCTGGGACGAGTCAAGTCCTACAGTTTGAAGAACACTGAGACCAGCTGGAACTTTCTTTTTTTATTTAATTTTTTAAATATTATTTTGTATGTGTCATGAGTGTACTGTCTGCATTGTGGTTGTGCAACCGTGTCATGCAAATGCTGCGGGAGGTCAGAAGGGGTCTCGGATTCCCCTGGAACTGGAGTCTCCTGGAATTTGAGAGTTACAGATAGTTCTTAGCTGCCATGTGGGTGCTGGGGATCGAACCTGGGTCCTCTGCAAGAGCAGTCAGTGCTCTTAACCGCTAGGCTATCTCTCCAGCCCCTGACCAGTGGGACTTTCTAAAGGCACACAGAGGTGAACATGTGCCACTAGGTGAACCTGTGTGCCTTATCTAAATGGCAGGTAATGCAAGGGCGGCCAAATGGTCTCTGTCTGCAAGACTTCTCCCTAAGTATTCACATGTGACTGGAAGGGTCTAGGTAGCATAAAATTCCCATGGTGTGACCATGGACAGATGCTTAGAGAGATCACCTGATGCTCACTACACCCAGGCATTCATGCTGTGTTCTACAGAGAAGCTGACACACAGAGGGGTCACACAGTAAATGGCCAAGCAGATTGCTGAGAATTCTAATCCAGCCTTTTAGGCAAGACTCAAGACCACCTCCGGATTATTGTTCTTATTACTAACGTGCTACTGTTACATAGAAACAAGGTAGCATCCCTCTCATATACTGGATAACTGTGTGTCAGGTCCTTCCTTCAGTGTTCACTGACAATAGTAACAGCCCCATTTTTAATGAACTATCCCATGGGTTTAGTCAGATGAAATTTATCCATACCTATATCATAAGCCTAAAAAGAATGCATTCAAGACTGTAACCTGGGATGTGGTTTCAAAATTCTGCACTTGAGAACACATTTTCTCATTTGGATACATCATGGGTTACAAGACAGGGTGGGAGCCCTTCAGCTGACTGTAACTGAATGAAGAATGTCCAACCCCAGCAACTCAGTGGGTTTGCTGGTGTTCTTGTTATTTCTCACCAATGTTAATTCTCAAGAAGTAGCTTACTTGGTCTCTGTGGAAAATGGCCCAGAAAGAGATCTAACAGTCAATGTAGATAAAAGAATAACATGTCATTTGCATATAAATCTGTTTATCAGGTATAATCATGGAGCTGGAGAGGGATATATTATTACAATTCAAGGCTCTGTCACTGAGATGGCAAATTCCATCTTGCATGGGAACTCTAATCAATGGATTGTGGCTGCCCAGAGCAACAATGTAATCTGTGATTGTGGCTTCCAAGCCCTACTTGTTAAAGTACAATTTCTCATCTTGTTGTATGAAGGACTACCAAGGGCTACAAGAACTCAGAGGTTTATTCTGATGTTATCCACCACGGATGGAGAATCAACACCTGGGTTGATTTCTCCTGAGTTCTAGAATAAACACTGGTGTCATATTTCCTGTGTTTTTTTAGTCACTGCTAGTGATAATTATTAAAATGCAAGCAAGACAGAGACTGACTAAGCTACCTGGAAAAGATACTTTCCAACCTGTTGAGCTGCTGGCATGTTGTGCAATGTCACCCATGTTGGGGTGGTCTGTGGGAATGCAGTTGTCTTTGATTCATTTCTACTCCTTTCAGTAAGCCCTCAACCATACTCCTGTAAGCAACCACAATAAAACTCATGTTCGGGGTGGAGAGATAGCCTAGCGGTTAAGAGCCCGACGCTCTTGCAGAGGACCGGGTTCCATTCCCCAGGCACCCACATGGCGGTAAGAACCGTCTTGTAACTCCAATTCCAGGAGAACTCCAGCTTCCAGGGATCTGAGGCCTCTTCTGACCCCGCGGCATGCACGACACGGGTGCACGACTTGCATGCTAAAACCATCTTCATAACATACAAAAAAATAAATAAAAAAAAAAATTAAAAAAAAAAAAAAAAAAAAACTCATGCTTCACAAAAAAGTCACATAGTATTTTAACAACTTTACTAATTTGGAGCACTGAGGATCAAACACAGGGTTTTAGATCCCCCGAAGGCCTCTCCATTGAGCCCCCCCCCCCCCCCCCCCCCCCCCCCCCCCGACTTCCCTATTTCCTTTACGTAGCAATTTAAAAACATTTGTGAAAGGAACTATATATATTTTATATTTTCTGATTCCTTTCAATCAATTGTTAAAAGTTAATCATTGGAAAAAGGACTATAACACCTGACTGGTAGCGGAGTTATGTGTGCGTGGCTTGATGCTTGTCGGGGATCCCTGAGGCACAGGAAACATGGAAGTTGCTCCAGACAGGTAGATTTAGGTTAGATTGTTCCTGGTTGCTGCTGAAAAGGGTCCCAATTTGACCCTTTTGTAGGGGGTGGCCTTCGGGCAGGGCTGCCCTTTGCCTTTGCAGCCAGTGACCAGTGGGCGCGGGTTTGGGTTTGTGTGCCTCTGTGGCCTTTTGTGCAGGGCCTGGCTCCTGACCGGGCACAGGCACAAAAGCCACCAAGACAGAATCCTCACAGACGCTCCGGGCCGATTGGGCTAAGTCAGGCATATATCCCCCCAAATGAGATAATAAGTGAAGGAAACAACATCCATTTTCAATTATAACCTTAAATATTCAATGAAGCTAAACTCCACAATCAAAAGGGCATAATGGAGAAATGGATTAGGAACACAAAACCATTCTCTATATGCTGTCTACAAGAAACCCATCTCAATTTAAAAGGAAGGCACCAAACTTAACGGTGAAAGGATGAAGAAAATATTCCAAGCAAATGGTAACCAAAAAGAAAGCGGTGTTGCTATTCTAACATCAGACGAAAATAGAACTTCAGAGCAAAAGAAATAAAAAGAGTCAAAGAGGGCCTTTACAATCTTTTATTAAAGGAACAAATTGACATTGAGAGATCTCGATAATCAGAATATATACGCACCAACTCTGGTGCCCAAACTTTATAAAGACAAATTCTTCAGAGATTCAAAGGCACAGATTAACCACCAGCACTATATAGTAGGGACTTCCAAATACCCCATTCCCAAGTTCCCCTTAGACAGATCACATGGCACAAAGGAATAAACAGAGAGACATCTGAACTGAAATGACATGATACAACAAATGGACCTCAAGACAACTCAGGAATATTTCCCACAACACCAGAGAACACAAACTTTCTACTCAGCACCTCATGGGAACATTCTCCAAAACTAGACATATATTGGGACACAGGAAAAAACTCACAAATACAAAACATTGAAATAATCTCATGCATTCTATCAGACCACAGTGCAATAAAACTCAATATCAACAGCAGGATAAACAAAAAAACCTAAAGAACACAAGAAAAACAACACTTCCTGAATAATGAAATGGGTCATGGAAAAATAAAGAAAGAAATAAAAAACATTCCTGGAACTGAATGACAATGATAATACAACAGCAACAAAATCTGTGGGGCACTTTAAAAGCAGTTCTAAGAGGAAGTTTACAGCTCTAAGTGCCGTACATTAGAAAAACAGAAAAGCACAAGTGAATGATCTAAACTGCAGCTAAAAAATGCTTGTGAACAAACACAATTAACCCTTAATGCCAGCAGACAAAAAGAAATAACAACAAAAATCAGAGCAGACATATAATGAATAGAACAAAGAAAACCATACAAAAAAAAAAATCAAGAAATCCAAAAGTTGGTCTTTGAGAGAATAAACAAGATAGACAGACCTCTAGCCCAGTTACAAAAGAAAGAAGGACAACTCCAAATCAATAGAATCTGTGATAAAAGGGGAAATATCACAAACAGACAATTGAAAAGATCCAGACAATCATATGGACTACTTCAAAAAAACATATACTTACTAAGTTTGAAAACCTAAGAAGATGGATGAATATCTGAAATCCGGGAATCACCAAAGCTCAACCAAGAAGAGATTGGACAGCCTAGATAACCAATAATATTACAAAGAAATTGAAGATGTACATAAGCAGCCTCCCAACCAAAAAAATGCCCAGGCCCAGACTGGTTTCATGGCAGAATTCTATAAAATATTGCAAAAGACTTACAACCATTAACTACTCGAGTTGTTTAGAAGGATACAAATGGAGGGAGTTCTCCAGATTCCTTCTATGAAGCCAGCATCATCTATTACCAAAACCAGGTAAAGATACAACAAAAGGAGAACTGTAGACCATCTCCCTAATGAACACAGGCCAAAATTCTTAAAAGGATACTGGCAAATTGCATAACAGACCCACATCAAGAAGATCATCCATGATGACCAAGTTGGATTCATAACCAGAGATGCGGGGATGGTTCAACAATGAAAATCAAATAAATATCATCAAGTATCATAAATGGACTGAAAGACAAAACTACACCACATCTCAATTGACGAGGAGAAAGCCTTAACAAAATCCAGCATCCCTTTCATGTTTTAAGTCCTACGAGGAATTGGACTGGAGGATCATTCCTCAATGTAATCAAAGCCCTATAAAAGGAAAACCACAGCCAATATCATCCTTAAATGGGGAAACGACAGAAGCATTACCCTTAAAGTTAGCGACTTGGCAAGGCTGCCCCTTGTCACTACTCCTTTTCAATATAGTCTTGAACCCTTGCTAGGGCAATAAGGCAAGAAAAGGAAATTAAAGGGTTCTTAATTTGAAAAGAGGAAGTCAAGCTATCCCTTTTTGCTGTGATATGATTATCCTATAAGGGATCTAAAACTCCACCAGAAAACTCCTAGAAAGATTAAGAGCTTCAGTAAAGTGGCAGGATACAAAATAAATCTAGAAAAATCATAGCCTTTCTTTACACCAACAACAAGCAACTGGAAGGACTACAAGGGGACCTCCCCACTCACAATAGCCTCAAAAACAATAAAATAACTAGGAACAAACCAACCAAAGACACCAAGGATCTCTACAAACAAAAATTTTAAACCCTGAAAAAGGAAATTCGAGGAAGACATCAGAAGATGGATAAACCCTCCCATGCTCATGGATTGGGAAAATAAATATAGTAAAAATGTCCATCTACCCAAATGCTGTACAGATTTAATGCAATCCCAATCAAAATCTCTAAGAGCTTCTTCACAGGCCTGGAAAAAAAATCCTCAATTTTCATTTGAAAAACAGAAAGACCCGAATAGACCAAAGCAACCCTGCAGTGAAAAGAGCAAGACAGGGGTATTCACTCTACCAGAACATCAAACTATACTACAGGGCTATAGTCATAAAAACAGCTTGGTACTGGCACCAAAACAGACCAGTTGACCAAATGGAATAAAACTGAAGATCCAAATCTGAGCACTACAATTTCAGCCACCTCATATTTGACAGGGGGGCCAAGAAGACACAATGGAAGAAAGACAGCATTCAGTAGTGGTGTTGACAAAACTGGATCACCACCTGTAGAAGAATGAAATTAAACCCCTAACCTCTCACACCTGTACATAATCGAACTCCAGGTGGATTAAAGACCTCAACGTGAACCCCAAACTCTGGAGGTGATAGAAGAGAACTTGGCAGCAGACTGCAAGACATAGGCGTAGGAAAAGACTTCCTAAATCAGGCAGCAGCTGCACAAGAAATAAAGTTGACAATTGACAAATGGACCTCATTAAACTCAAAGCTTCTGTACATCAAAAGAAACAATAAAGGAAGTGCAGAGAAATCCCACAGAGTGGGAGGAAACCTTCACTGGCAGATACATCTGACAACAGCATTTATTTCAGAATATAATAAACTACTCAAAAAACAAGAAGGAAAGAAAAAATGAATCAAAAGATAGAGCAAAGACTGAATAGAGACTCCACAGAGGAGGAATTAGAGATGGTCGGAGAAACTCTTAAAAAACTGTTCAATGTCACTAATAAATTAAGGAATGCAAATTAAGACCACTCTTAAGATATCTCACTCCGATAAGACTGGCCAGGATCAAGAAAACAAACAATATCAAATGATGGAGAAGTTGTGGGAAAGGGAACCTCATCCATTGCTGGATGGAATGTAACTTTGTACACCACTATGGAAAGCAGTGTGGAGGAACCCTTAGAAACTCAAAATTGAATCTGCCATTTGACCCAGTCTATACCACTGCTGTCTACAGGTTACCTGGTGTTTTAGGACTTAGTAAAAGTAAGTATGTGTAATTAAACAACATTGTTTTAAAGGTTTTCATAAAAACGGTAATCACCTGAGTTATTGGAAATATAAATGTTGTTGTCCACATTTTGTTTTACTTAAAATCTGTATAACAATAACTTTGGGATGGCACTACAAATATTCTTCTCTAATTTTTCTGTTGTACGTATCACCTTGTACATTTTTCTTTTACCTGTAGGATGATTTACTTAAAAAATTAAGTTTGCTTTCCAAGTTAACCACATACAGTCACCAAAAACAGCATGGGTGAATTGATAAAATCTGCACCTTGATTCCAGCCTATAGGTATGTGTAATACAATCTGCTTTTTGAGACCCATGTGGTCAACAAAACAAAAACCTAAAATAAAAAGGGGGATACAGATAGAATTAAACCCTTTTTTGTTCAAAAACCTGCAATTCAAATCTTTAAAACTAACTTATGGAAAAGATTGTTGTTCCAACAGGTCAAAATGGCAACAAACTTAACGGCTGAGAAAGAAAGATAGCAGCTTTGCGTTGTGTAGGATGCACCAGGAAGTGCCAGCAGAAGGTTGGCCCATGCTAAGCATTAGAAAGAAGAAAAGCCTCAGATTGCTACAGACATAAAACCCTCTGTGGTCCTACTGTAACAACTATAATAATGAGTCCTAAATGAAAACTTACCTTCTGAGGTGCACAAAGTTTTAATATGAGAGACTTTTCTTACCTCCCCCCCACACTAGAACAAGGAGAATATGATGATGAGAGGTCATTCTCTAACTGTAAATTGGAGCCAACGTTATAGAGGTAATCTCTTATAAAACGGTAAAACTGCTTCTCTTTAATTGACTAATAGACATAGAACTGTGAAAAGGATATATCTCCTATTCAAAACTTAAATATAATACTAAAGTCTCCTTTAAACTATGCTTAAGCCAAATATATTTAATACAGGAGAGCTCTGAAATCGGCAATGGATTTATTCTACCAAGGAGATGTTGGCCAGGGGATCCAAGCCCCCCACAAAAGTGTAAAGGCTTCTTTCCTGTAACTGGGATACCTGAAGAAGAGAGTGCGATAAAGGCCCTGCTGTTGAAGACTTATGTAAGCATGAGAAAGAATGTATTGAGACTGCACTTGCAAGTGTACAGTTGGCTCTCTGGAATACCAGAGAGGTTTACCAAAGCCACTAAACAATAAAGCAGGATATGGTCTGCTTGGTCAAGCAAGACTCCTCCGCTCAGCACCAGCTACACCTCACCTGCCTGGAAATACTGTGCAGCAGTGGCAGCCATATGCCTGTATATCCCAAATCTAATTGGTATTTAGCTCTCTCCTTGGAGGAATAACCCACGGCTGATGCCACAAGCTTACATCCTCTAGTGGGTAGGAGATGTTATAAAGCCACAGTAAGACCCTAGTTCACTATTTAACAGAAAAAACATTAATTCATGGATAACATGCCATCGCCAAACATCTGTGTCTATACCAAAGTAACCTACAATAACAATTAGTACTGTTTAAATACCTATATATCTAATTCGCTTGTGCTTCATTAGTAGGATTGAAAAATTATTCCTGGACAAACTGTCAGCCCATGAAAGGAAACAGCCCAGAAGTTGACCAGAGTCTAAGACAAACAGCTCCAGAGAAAGTAGAGTTTTTGCTTCTTTCCACCTGGGCCCCTTTTCTAAGCCTAGGGAACAATCTGTGGAAGAGGGGGATGGTAGAATGTAAGGGCTGTGATAGGGTGTATATGTGAATCTACAAGCAATATAGTCTGGATACTCATTTGATCAACTTGATTTGAACATACAAGCCCCCCCCCCCAAGCTGTGATGGGGTTGGGCACAACTGCTTGCAAATTGGTTTACATGAAGGATTGCTTGTACTCATAAATTATTACTTATTGTAAAAATGAAAAAAAAATAAAGAATAGAAAAAAAAGAACAAAAAAAGAAGTGAGGGTATAGCTTCATGGTAGATCATTTGGCTAACAAGTGTGAAGTCTTAGTTTCAAATCACAGCAAAACACACACATACACACACACACACACGTGTGAAGTCTTAGTTTCAAATCACAGCAAAACACACACATACACACACACACACACACACACACACGCGCGCAGAGGAATATAGTTCAAGCCAGGCATGGTGGCGCATGCCTTTAATCCCAGCACTCAGGAGGCAGAGGCAGGTGGATCTCTGTGAGTTCAAGTCCAGCCGGGTCTACATAGCGAGTTTCAGGCCAGCTGGGCCTAAAGGGAGACCTTGTCTCAAAAATACCAAAAATTAAAAAAAAAGAATATAGTTCAGTATCAATTACAGTAATTAGAGAGACTATCAGTTTACTAGAGACACATAACAAAGTACGACAGACTGCCTTAAACAGTACAAACATGCTCATTATACAGAAGCACATACACACAACACATCTGAATTATTTTGAGTCAGAATAGAAATCAGACATAAATTCAGTCTTTTAAAAATACGACTCAAGTGGGAATTACATGCATTGTACATTAAGCAACCAAAGCTGTATCCAGAGATCTATTAGTAGCCTGAAAATGCTTATGTTAATAGAGAATAAAATAAATTTACTAAGGTGTTTCAATCAATGTTTACCAGAACAATTAAATATTAACAAAAAGAACAAGAGGAAGAAAATTCTAAATTTGGAATTATAAAACTGCTATAACATACAGAAGCAATTTGTTGAGCTTCTTCTTTTTTTTTTTTTTTTTGTCTTTTTTGAGACAAGGTCTCCCTGTAGCTCCGGCTGTCCTGGAATTCACTATGTAGACCAGGCTGGCCTTGAACTCAAAGAGATCTGCCTGCCTCTGCCACCCAAGTGCTAGGATTAAAGGCGTGCGCCACCACACCTGGCTTTTGTGAGCTTCTTAAAAGAGAGAATTGATAAAATTTTATTACAATTAAAATTGAAAAAAGAACATGCAAATTCTTGTCAATGAGAACTTAATAAAAACATTGAAAAAGCAACAGCCATAAGAAATTACTTTGAGTTGTTCACTGAAATTTAGGTTTAATCAAATTACAACTTATTTTCTTTATTGCTTCATACTTTTACATCCATGTAATTCTTTAAATATTTCAACTTTGTCAACGCATTTTTTTTTTTATGAAAGACTACTGTCTCTGGAAATTTCTGCCAGGGTGCTGTTCTGGAGAACTGCCTCAGGAGGCCTAGCAGGTTTGATGAACTGAAGTATCAGATGAAAACCTAAGTGTCAATGGAATTTACCCATCCCCTTGACACTGCAAATAGCAATCTGCATGTCCCACACCTACAGACACTGTAGCTTCCTTATAATAAACCTCATTGGTAAATGCTGACAATTGCCTGAGGTCCTAGGATCTTTCTGATGGATATGTTCTTGAAAATATTACTCAAGTAGTTCTTTCTACACAGAAACAAGTGTCAACACAAGACAGGAGACAACTCACTGTCTATATGTGTACTCTGATGTAAGTTGAGTGCTTCTCATATTTTGACCCTTCTGCTTAGCTAAAAATGTGCAGAACACATTGTATGATCATCAGAATGGACTTACTTTATATCTATTAATACAAAATGTACATCTATTAATACAAAAAGTAAACAGTATGTTGACCTTTGAAGAGAATTAGAAGAACGTTAAAGTTCAGTGCTTATTATGTAAAAACAGATGAATGAGTATTAACTTAGTGATCACAGGCACTGTTACTTCATTCAGGTGCCTCAGTGCTTCTTCTGACTCTGACATGTTACTGTTTCCAAGATCTCTCACCTGCGCTGACCTTATTCTGGCTTGCAGCATCATCTGCATTTTATGGAAGCAAGGCTTAGAGACGCTCCTTTCTAAGACAGTGGTAGGCACATGGTGGACTTTGAGTTATCCCTACAGAGTGAGGGTACTGTGAATGACATAACGTTTAGCAAGGAAGATTAGGAATGTTAAAATATTTATATATTTATCCAAATATACATATGTTACATACAAATACATGTACATGTTTATAGACAGATGTCTTTGAAAACAATGAATACGTTTCCAAAAAAAAAACAAAACAAAACAAAAAAAACCTTGTTTTTTCCAAGCAGTCTCCTTTAAGTCCTGGAATCCCAGCTCTGGGGACATCATTAGAAGACCCTTGTCAACCGTCTTTGGTCACTGGATGAAGAGAATAATCTAAAGTCAAGAGCTCACCTTGCTGCCACAGGGTAAACTGACTCCAGTCCCCCTTCTCCCGCAGGTTTTCGTCTTCAGGCAGGAAGAGACCCTTGGTGGTATCCATCACTGTGAGGCCTTCGTCACGGATTAACTTCCAGTTTTTCTCTAAAGACTTTAAAGAAGATTTTTTTTATTTCACTGGAATAAAGATACACCCCACAGAACATCTTATAATGACATTTTGTTTTTTTATTTCTTCATTTAATAAAGAAAATAAATTTTTGCTCTCAATTAGATTGCTTATTTCAACTTTCTTTGGAACCTCTTCTCTTTTATTTAAAAAAGGAAGAAAGAAAACCTATTCCTAGAAACCTTGAAAATTATTCCCTCTATAATTGTTTGTTTCGTGGCTTGCATGAAGTTTCCTTGCCCTCCTCCCCAGGCCTTTGTCTCTCCAACCCCTAAAGACACCAATCCTCCTGATAGACTACTGCATTAAGTTCCCTGTGCAGCTTCAGCATCCAAACAAGAATACAGACCACAGATTTCATTCCAACAGAGTCCCTTACAAAGATGCCATTTGATGTAGGAAATAGAAATCAAACGTTGAAAGATATTGGAAAACTGCCCATTGGAACAGGGTGCATTATAAAATCAATAATAAAGCACAAATGATCTGGTGTTTAGACTTCAGCAATGACAAAGCAGCCTCCTAAATACAATGCCCTTGACATTGTATTTAGGAGGCTGCTTTAGCCTCAGCCAGGGCTTGATAAGAACAGATTCAGTGACGGATCCCTACAGGCACTGGTCACTAGTAGGCAGAACCAGTCCTCCACAGCGGCAAACTGAGATGAGGCCTCAGCAGAGGGGAGACAGGGAAGAGTTGAGCAGTTGAAAAGCAGGACCTGGGAATGGCAGGTCCACTGTGCCTGTGCTAGGTGAGGAGCAAATGAAATGTCTGAGGATATGGGCTCACAGACAGGCAGGAACACAGGAGCGGAGGTCAACAAGAATCAGGGACTGGCGCTATCTGGAGTGGCTTGAAAGACACTAGAAATAATAATAAATCATAAATAGCAGTGTTTAAATACAAAATATAAAATAATGAGCACCTTCCAAAAATGGATTGAGCTACCTTGTAAAGCAGTATCCTTAAAAAATGTTTTATTTTTGATTTATGTGTATGAGTGTATTGTCTGCATGTATGTAATTATACCCGTGTTGTGTAACACCCATAGAGCTCAGAAGAGGGTGCTGGATAACCTGGAACTGTGTTAAAGTAGCAAATAGCTCCATAAGCTTAACTGGTCAACATATGGAAATAGAATCCTAGAAACTCCTGGGACCCTGCTCATATGAACCTACAGCAATGGTGTCAGTATGCACAAAACCCATGCAGGCTTAACCAGACAAAAATCTAGCATGGAACTGGGGAAATGGATAGCAGAAGGGTAGAATCTTAGCTGAAGAAATATTGGCGGCTGATTACTTTTGGGTGAGGAAGAGCTGGTCTTCATAAAGTGAGGACTTGATATCCACTAGAGCTCAGTGGATAAACTTGCACTGAACACAGATGACAGATGTACGAATTCCAGTGGGTGCTGTGGGAGGGGCCACTGGAGAAGGGGGTAGAAAGGTGATTAAAATCGATTGAGATGCTGTGTATGAAATACACAAGATTTCAATTAAAAAAATAAAAAAAAGATTAACTAGTCAAGACTACAAAATCTCTGTCGAAAAACCCACATTGCCAGTTTCACTGGTCAATCATCTATGTGGTCATGGGACCATCCATGAGAAGGCAGGTTTACCTTAAATCAACCTAAATAGATGGCCAAAATACCCAGTGTGTTAATGAGAGACCTTCGGTTTGGGTGTATTCTTAAATTCTTTTATGAAAAAGACTCTGAACCCTCTATGGGATGCTCTTTCTCTCTGTTTCAACTGGAGTTAGAGATCGTTGTGGGTGTTGGGAATTGAACCTGCATCTGCTGCATGAGCCGCTAGTGCTCTTAACTGCTGAGCCATTTCTCCAGCCCTTTAAAACAGTATCTTTTGAGTCAGTCAAGCAAACAGACCTATTAATGGATAAAAAGAAGTATGAGATAGTGTTTTTAACAATCTATGTTCTCTGAATTCACTTGAGTACAGGAAAAAAATCCGATTAAGTCAGGATGACTGTGCAGGTAGAAGGCTCCAAAAAACACAGACATTCTCAGATTTGTGCGGGGCTGAGGCCAGCCCAGTGTGGAGGGCCTAACACGGCTGACTAATAAAGCTTTAAAATGCCTCAAAGTTTCCCCAATACTGACTGTGGACTGAAACCTGATGTGTAAACAGACTGTAGCCCACTTTGGAGCAAGTAGGTGAATCTCAGCCAGTCACCAGATGCCAACTGTTTAAAGCATGTTCAAAAGTGACAGATCCAACCTGTAGCCAACAAGGTTGCCTCTACCTTGCTTCTATTCTCTGAAACTCATTTCCTTTTCTCTGGCTATCAATACAATCTGCTTTGCTCCTTAGGTAGAGAATTCTGAACCATTAAAGGCAGAATACAGGATTCTGTAATCACAAATAAGGCCAATTAGAAGCTATAAGGCTAGACCTGTTCACCCTCTCTCTTGTAGCAACAGTGAGCAATTTTATATCATGTGAAAACATCAGGGCTATTAAAATACTGCAGGCCAAGAGATTCTGGTTAGAAATTGAGTTGATAATTCTGTTTCTGTGAAACCCATCGGAACCTTGTGCCAGCTTGTGCACAGGTTCCATGTCACACTGCTTGGGGTAGTGCTAATTACTTGTCCTTACTTGTTCAACCCTCATTCCCAACAACTACTTTCCCAAGTCAGAAGTTAAAGATCACACTAAAATAAGGAGACTCACTTTGGTAGGTCTCCAGATTGAGAGAATTGGATGATTTTAGTCAAGAATGTCAAGATCACGGGAAAGAAGAACAAGTGCACCCCAGGACCTCCCAGTCCACTCACACCTCGAATGCACCTAAATTGCCAGCACTCCCTGGTGTGACTGTAGCTTGTTCAAGTTGCTAGATAATCTGTTAGATTCTTGTTAAACTGTCACACAGACAAGGAGAGAATTACCTCTGTAACACATGAAATTACTTTCCAAATGAGGTTACTGGAGCCTTATAAGGGCAAGCTTTTCCTCTCTTCCCTCCCCCCTTGGTATTTTAGAAATTCCTTTCATTTCTTCTGAAAGCTGATTTTAAGGGCATGGTTGGGAACAGCTGATCTTTTGTTACTAAAATAGGGCACAAAGCCCCAGGGAAAATGTTCAAGTGACTGCATCACTCAGTACGATTTACATGTTTTACTTAAGAACAGGCTGTCTTCACACAAATGTCATCCTGGAACTTTCACCCTTAGTCACCCAGTCCAGCCAAATGTTGCCAAGGGCCTTTTCCATGGATAGTAATGAGCTTCCTTTTCTTTTTACATTTTGTGTATGTATTTATTTATTTACTTTGTGTGTGTGTGTGTGTGTGTGTGACAGTTCAAGCACTAAAGAAGCAAAGCAATGTAGAGAGAGGTCCCAAGTACATGACTCCAAACACACCTGCCTAAGTGCCATATATTCTCCATCTGTGATGGTTAATTTTGGTTGCCATCATTATTGGACTGAGAGATGCCTAGTAAACTATTAAAACACATTTCTAGGAGTGCTGTGCAGATGATTCCACAGATGACTGGCACATGGACTACTGTACTGAGTGGGGAAGACCTGCCCTGAATGGGGTTGGTACCATCCAATGGGCTGGGACCCTGGATGGAAAGAAAAGAAATCAGGGAGGAGGAAGCTGGTATATGCTAGACTTTTCTGTCTTTTTCCTCTCTCTCTCTTTTCTTTTTCTTCTTTCTTTCCTCCTTTCTTTCATTCTTTTAAAAATATTAAATTATTTTCACTTTATGTGTATGAATGTATTGCCTGCATGTATGTGTTGTGCAATGCTCACAGAGGTCAGAAGAGAGCAGTGGATCTCCTAGAACTGGAGTTATGGACAGTTGTTAGCCACCAAGCAGGTGCTAGGTCCTCTGCAAGAGTTGCCAGTGCTCCTAAATGCTAAGCCATCTCTTCAGGCCCCTTCCTTCCCTCCTCCCTTCCCTCCTCCCTCCCTCCCTCCCTCCCTCCCTCCCTCCCTTCCTTCCTTCCTTCCTTCCTTCCTTCCTTCCTTCCTTCCTTCCTTCCTTCCTTCCTTCCTTCCTTCCTTCAACTATACTTTTCTTGAGTGTGACAGACTTTCTGCTGTTGCACTGTGGGAAGATAATCAGACTCCAGCTTTTGAACTTATTTGTACAAACAATTCCACAAAAGCCTTGGACCTGCAGTTTCCCACAGAGGCTTCATCACTGGTCCTTTTTGTTGAGGCTTCCAGCTTCTTGCACTAAACAGCTACTGGTTTCCACAGCTCTCCAGCCTGCAGAAGGCCATTATGAGGCTATCCAGCCCCTGGCCATCTGAGTCAATCTAGTAAGTCCCTGTATAATCATAAGTGCACTCTACTGATTCTGTTCCTTTAGAGACTGCTAATATATTAACCAAGAGCCACAAAGATTTCAAGTTTATTTTCATTGTAAAACACCCACTCATTATTTTCTCTTTGGAGTTCAATACTTGTCAACACACTTTATAGCTAGAAGGGTCCCGATTGTTATTCTAGGGAAAAAAATTTCACATTAGAGAAAGGAAAATGACTCTGGGAATGGTTGAGCCCACAGCCCAGAGTCTAGTGACCAGAGAAGCTACCACCAGTTTCCCTTCAACCATTCCTAAGGCACCAGTGGAAAAAAGAGGGTCACACATAGCCAGAGACTTTATACTGTGGTGGGCACTGTGCCCCCTAGAGCTCTAAGCAATCGTGGCATGCCCCAGGCATCCGTGCACAAGGATCACAGAGCATCCACCAGCTCAGGCAACTGTCAAGAGCAGGTAGATCCCCAGTGCTTGAACAGCCTTCTCTACAGTGCCGAGAATCTGACTCAAATGCAGTGTGGGAAACTGTGTGAACCACAAGATGGCAGCATTGAGCCCGGACACACAAAAACCCACTGATCTACCATTCACAAGTGGGTAAGAGCTGAAAAGACAGTGAAGTACACCAATCACTTCCCTCTAAGTGTTCAGTGGAAACATCTTTCCAGCACATGAATGACTAAGGAAGTCTTCATCTTTGGAAGGACACAACAGGGTTTTAAGAAAGAAATGTGGAAAGAGACCTGGAAGTCTTTTAAAACTACACAGCAAGGAGGAAAGTACAAAATTTAAATGGTCACAGGAGATTAAAAAACAAACCCCATCACACTGTGCATGCACGTGTACATATGTTTATGTTTGTGTGCGTATGTTACTGGTTTTTGCTACTGTAACACAGTACAGCAAACTGGGTGGCTTATAGTAGTAAATTTATTTCTTCAGTTCTGGGTGTTGGAAGTCCAAGATCAAGGAACTGGCAAATCTGGTGTTCCTAGTTAACAAGCTTCAAAGGAAGCTCACATGGTGGAGGAGGGCAAGCAGAAGGAGGGGGTGGGGGGACGGACACGGATAGGGGAAGACAGCAAAGCGATCTTCATGATCTAATTAATTCCTTCTTAGAAGTGCCCCCTTTAAAGGACTTCACCTTGGGAGGCAGAGATTCAACAAATGGCTGTGACAGGGACACGGATTAAAGCGAGAGGAACGATAATGAATTTTCTGCACAGTCCTATCTCAGTTGCTTGAGACGGCAAGGAGGTGCTTTTTAGGAAACTCCAACTGGAACTTGGGGACAGAGCAAGCACTGCCTACATTTTTAAGGCCTTTGAAATATGATTTCTTTGGTCTTGAATTCATCCATTCTGTAAAAGGGAACTAACTGAGCTGGTATCCAAGCCGGTTTCTGGGAGGACAGTGGCTTCTAATGCATGTTATTTCTTGGGGCTATATGGACTTTAGAACACAGAAGTCTGTCATTCTGAGACCACACAGCTTCATAAACCTGTGACTTGAACTTGCCTTCTGAGTAAACCCAGCTGCTTTCATCTCTCTAGTTAGTCATCTATAATGGACTTCTAATCCCACAATGTGTCTGGCCTGCCTATACCCCAATGCTCTGGCCTGTACAACAGTCTCATCTACCCTGCAAGGCTGCTCTCCGCACTTAACGGTGTACTTTTCAATGTCTAATTGTATTAAGTACTCTTCTTTTAAAATTCTCTCTTAAAACTGACTTCTGGCCAAGTCTTTCTTTTGACGTTGGGGCTAGAGCTCAGTGGTAAGAAAACATGAGTTAAATCCCCAGGTAAGACTTCAAAAAAATCTTTCCTTTGAGTACAAACTGAAGCTAAACTAATTCTCATTATTTTCCTTATTAATACGATCATCAAATGAAAAAAAATCCATTTTTTTTAAATAGCCAAATAGTAAAACAGGTCTTAGAAAGAAAACAACAGTCTCCTCTCAACTTCTTGCCCCATCTTGCTCCAGTCAGTTCTCGTAAATGTTTTCTATTACTTCCTTGACTGCATTTAAATAAGATGTTTATATTAATATTTTTGATTTATTACATTTAGACACTATTACTTACCTACTAGGGAGGGTTAATGATTTAACAGTTTGATATCTTTCTCTTTTTTCATCCTGGTGGGTGATAGTTTATCTCAAAAATCTTTCCTACATCTGGGTATATTTGCATTCAGATTTTTATAATATTATGACAATGAGGTATCATTCATACTTGAGTTCATTTCACCTGCAGTTTTAAACACTCTGCTCCATTTTGATGTTTGTTTTTCAAATGCTTGTGACCTACCACCTCTGAAAAAGTATATAAAATATCTTGCTATTACATGTCCAATTTCAAAACTTGAAATGTGAAATGTTCCAAAATCTATTTTCCACGGAAGGCTGTACTCATAATGTATATCCCCATCATCAGTATCAACAAGTTCTCTTTTCTCAACACTCATCGGCACTTACTATCTTTTAGTTTTCATAGTGACCAACCTACCAGGTGTGATGTGACATCTCAATGTGTCTTTGATTTGTATTTCCTTGATTACTGACATTGGTCAATTTTTAATATCCTTGTTGGCCCTCTGTAGACATTCTTTGGAAAAATGTCTTTACTTATTTTAAAAGAGATCAGTTATTTTTGAGGTGCATGGGTTCCTCATATATTTTAGATATGAAACCTTCATTATGTTTAGCAAATTTTTTCTCATTCCTTGGGCTGCCCTTTCATTTTAGCAATCACTTCTTTTGTATGGAAGTTTGATGTGATTCCATTTGTTTACTTTTTGCTGGTTTTGATCTGTGCTTTTGAAGCCATACCAGAAAAAAAATCACGCTAAGACCAACGTCTTCTAATAACTGAAAGTACTCCTGTCTTACACTGCAAGACTTAGGGCTACTATTGGGCATGTGACGTTGTTCAGATTCTCCCCACTCCAGCGTTCTCTTTCTGACTGTCTATTTTGTAAATTTGATCCTGCACTTACCAGCTGTGTGAGTCTGGCTAAGTTACCTATCATCTACCCTAGGTTCCTCATATAAACAGCTTCCGTCAAACTTTTAATCAAAGGATTAAGCACATTAAGAGGGCATGTGCTATAGACAAATACTTGATGGTATTTGTCTGTGCTGGTAATAAGGATTTTAAGACCTCTTTTGGTGCCCTGAAATGCTCATGGTGACATACCTTAGTGTAAGGGATGACTACTCAATGCTATACTTTAATATGGAAGCTCATAGTTTTCCAGTCCTGAACCATCATTTCCTATTTTTTTCCGTTTTCTTTGTGTGACATGTTACATTTTTTTTTTTTAAGGAAGGAAGGATTTATTCTGTCTCAAAGTTTACAGTTCATTGTGGTGGGGATGGCATGTGGCAGGCAGCCTGTCACAATGTCTGCAGGACGACACTGTGTGTTCTTGCGACATGTTACATTTAACATCTTTGTGTGACATGTTACATTTAACATCCAGCTGTCCTTAATTTTCTACTTTCTTTTTTAAAAAAAATTTTTTTTAATTAATTTTATTTATTTCTGTATGTATATGAATGTACTGTCTGCATGCAAGTTTGTGCACCCGTGTTGTGCAATGCCGTGGAGGTCAGAAGACGGTCTCGGATTCCCCTGGAACTGGAGTTCTCCTGGAATTGGAGTTTCAGACGGTTCTCGGCCGCCATGTGGGTGCTGGGGATTGAACCCGGGTCCTCTGTAAGAGCGGTCGGCGCTCTTAACCGCTAGGCCGTCTCTCCAGCCCCTAATTTTCTACTTTCTATCTTTGCTTTTTTGTTTCTCCTCATAAGAAACTTTCTTCTTGGTTTGAATATTGTTATTAAATGCTTTTTTATTTGAAACATTTTTAAAAATTAAGCTTTTTTTTTTTTTTTTTTTTTGGTCTTTTTTGAGACAGGGTCTCCCTGTAGCTCCAGCTGTCCTGGAACTTGCTCTGTAGACCAGGCTGGCCTTGAACTCACAAAGATCCACCTGACTCTGCCTCCCAATTGCTAGGATTAAAGGCATGCACCACCACGCCTGGCAGTTAAACTTATTTTTAAACAAATACATAAATACAAAATTATACATATTAATGGGGTAATGTAATCTTTGATACATGAATGCATAGCAAAATTTTAAATCAGTTGTCAAACATGCCTATTTCCTCAAACATTTACCAATTTTAAGGTAAAAACTTTAAAAACATTGTCTTCTAGCTTTTTGAAATGTACACTATTTTCATCCATCATCTCTTTACTATGCAAAAACATTTCATAGCTTCTTGCTTTTATCTAATTGGAAAGCACATTTTTTTAATTCCTTGGAGTTCTTTCTACTTTCTCTTTCTCTGAGATAAAAAAAAGTTTTAAATTATTTTTATTATTATGTGTATGAATATATTGCCTATATATACGTAAGTGCACCCATGTCATGCAATCCCTGCAAAGGTCATAAGAGGGAGTCAGATCCCCTGGAACTGGAGTTACAGACAGTTGTTAACCGCTATGTGGGTGATGGCAATCGAACCCAAGTCTTCTGCAAGAGCAGCTAGGTACTCTCAACTTCTGAGACATCTCTCCAGCTCCTTTCTCTGAGATTTTTGAGATAGGGTGGTCTTACTGCCTAGCCCAGGCTGACCTCAAATGCTTCATTCTCCCAAATGCAGGGATTACTGGTATGTAAGACCAGGTTTGTCCAGTTCTGGGTCTTTGCTCCTTTGTAGAGTGTCCTGTTCTTGTTTTATGGATATACTATCTTCTCTTACTTCTCTGAGTTTATTAGAGGTATAATGTCAAATTCTTTTCCTCCCTATGTTTTCTGTTCTTCCTTAGTCTTATTCTTTACTGTTCATATGCAATGGTATCTTCACTGTTTGGTGGTCCCTGGTCTTTAGTTCTATAAAGATGAACACATGATAGGATGATGTCTGTATCAAATGTCAGTGCAGACTGTGTCACTCCCCCAAGTTTTTAACTGGGAATCATAAAATGTTAGCTCAGATGGGCTGCTCTCAGAGGCTACAGTTTCCGTGGCTACTGTAGTACCCAGTGCCTCAGATTCCTTCTTCAAGAATCCTCTGTAATTGCTCTGGTTTATGCTGCTTGAGATCAACCCAGTCAGACACTTCTGCTGCCCATTTTCACAAGGAGATGTTTAGGACACTCTATGGCTCACTGTTGCTTCCTCTCATCAATAAAAACAAGTGGCCCAATTTTATTCTTCTATTTTCATTTAATTGAAGCTTTATATGGGGGAGTTAATGTGCATGTTCTCTTTTATTCTTCCTCACTTATATTTTCTAGTTGTTTTGCACTGCTTACTTGCCTTTCTTATTAATATATAATCTAATTCCCCTAGTGAAGTTTAGAAACAAAATCTTGTGAGTCTTCTAACTTAGCAGTTTCTTTTTGTGTATGTGTGTTCTTGTGTACATGTGCATGTGTGTGTGGGTGTGTGTGGACATGTGTACATGTGAAGGCTAGAGGTGGACAGCAGATGTTATTCCTTAGGAGTTGTCCACCTTGCTTTTTTGGGACAGAATAATTCACTAGGATGTGTGGTTTGTCAATTAGATGAGGGTATCTGGCCAGTGAGCCCCAGGGATCTGCCTATCTCTGGCTCCCCAGTACAGGGTTACAAGTGTGTGCCCTCAACCCCAGCTTTTCACATGGTGCTATGGAGTAAGTAATCTAGATCCTCACACTTACAGAGTAGGCACTTTGTCCATTGAGCCATCTCCCCAGCCTCTCCTTATCTATCTCTTTTTACAAAAATATTTTATTTATTATTTTCGTTTATTTGTATGAGTATTGCCTGCATGTATGTAAGTGTACCCGTATTGTGCAATGCCCACAGAGGTCAGAAGAAGGCATCAGATCCCCTGGAACTGGAGTTACATACAAATGGCTATTAGTTAGTTGTCATGTGGGTGCTGGAATCTGAACCTGGGTCCTCTGCAAGAGCAGCCAGTACTCTTAACTGCTGAGCTGTTTCTCTAGCCCCTGTTTTTAAAAATATTTGATTTATTATTTTCTCTTTATTTGAGAGAGCATCTCACTATGTAACCCTGGGTGGGAATTTTCTATGTGGACCAGGCTGTCGTCCAACTCACAGAGATCCCTCTGCCTCTGCCTCTACCGAATGCTAGGATTAAAGGTGTGCACCACCACAGAAGGCCTCTTAACCAATCTCCTGAATGTGTCAAAATCACCAACTCAAAGTAACCATAACTGTGCAATGGAGAAAGAGCAGAAGGAAAAGCCTCCAGCATCACATTTTACACTGTGAATAATGTTCTTCCGAGCCACACGGTGACTTAGCGTCAACCTAATTTCTTGCTGCTTCTTGCCCTATATACTCTCCCAGCATCCCTTGGCTGACATACCTCCTATTTGGAGGGGGAGAGGGGTTTCAGATGATGACAAAATGATCATAATGCATACAGTTCAACAAGAAGTCACTTTAATTTGGTTCTTGTTGAACACAATTTGTGTAACTGATCAGTATTTTTTATGTGGGACCTCAGTGTCATTCAGAGACACTTCTTCTATGGCAGTTACTAAATGCTGCATGTGGTTAAGTAAGGAGAGACACTACAGAAAGTCACAGTGGTATTAATTTGCTGGGACTGCCATAACTAAATGCTACAGATTGAGTGACTTAAACAATAGAAATTCAGGTTCTCCCAGTTCTTGGGGCTAGAGCTTGTGGTACACCTGGTCTCTTAAGTCTCCTCTGCCAGGCCCACCAGTGGATGTCTTCTCACTGGGTCCCCATTGCCCCCTCTGTGGATTTAAATTCCTTCTTCTGAGAAGAACTCTAGCCAGATTGATTAGGGCTCTCTTTAATGGCCTGTTTTTAAATTAACCCACCTTTGTAAAGGTGCTGTTTTCAAATATCATCAAATTTTCAGGTATATGTAGTAATGGCTTCAACACATGAATTTTGGGGGGGCATATAATTCAGACATAATACTAAAGCATGTGCAAGTCAGAACTTGCTCCAGCTAAGAAAACAAACAGCAGATGGAAGAAGATCCTAGAAAAATCTACAATGACACAAGGAAGAACAAATTAATGTAAGCAAAATGAAACACTCATGGAGAAAGGGGAGAAGCACTTTGTTTTGCTGGGCATTATGGCACAAGCCTTTAATTCCAGCACTCAAGAGGCAGAAGTAGGTGGATCTCTGTGAATTCAAGGCCAGCCTGGTCTATATAGTGTGTCCCAGATCAGCTAGGGCTACATAATAAGACCCCATCTCAAAATCAATCAGTAAATAAAAGAAATGGAGAATACAGGAAGGCAGTGGTGAAAATCCACGAGGCCTGCAGGTATAGGGCTTAGCTATAAATTAAGGGGAGGGATATGGTCCCACTACTCCATTATGAGCTGGAGTTCATGTGAACTGATAACCAGAGTGTAGCTCTACATTGAATACGAAATTTTACTTCCCTGTCTAGGAATATTTAGTAGTTATTTTAGGAACTTATTTTGGAGAGGTGGTTGATTTTCTTACTTTAGGAGTTATATAGCTTTTGTGAGAAAAAATCAATTTGCTTAAATCTTTGCCAAAGCATGCTGAACTATGAGCAGCGTGCTTTAGAAACAGCACCGCATACAGAGGCATCCTGCAGGAGCCAAGCTGAGGGAACAGAACAGAGTACACTCTCCACAGTAAGTTAGAGTCTCTCGGCAAATTCCCTTTACAACCATTTTAAGAAAACCTCTAAGGATTAAAGAAATAATCTCTTGCTGGTCTGGTCCTAATACAGTCTGAGTGCTCTCTGTTTTGTAAGCTTGAGTATAAAGATGGAAGAAAACTGCTTGTGCTTCTAATTATGAAAACAAACCAAATCAGTCAATGAAAGAGGCAAAATATAAATAAACAATAAAAATAAATAAATAATAAACTGAGCTTAGAGTCAGGCATGGTTACCTGTGTTCTGGAGGAGTGTCAAGGCAGGGTGTGGAGCAGCTGAGGAGACCTGGGGTCTGCTGTGGAGAAGATTAGAAGTGCCATCTTGGCAAGCCGGGCATGGTGGTGCACACCTTTAATCCTAGCACTTGGGAGGCAGAGGCAGGCAGATCTTTGTGAGTTCAAGGCCAGCCTGGTCTACAGCGTGAGTTCCAGGACAGCTGGGGCTACAGGGCGAGACCCCTGTCTTGAAAAGACCAAAAAAAAAAAAAAAAAAAAAAAAAAGTGCCATCTTGGCCATTTCTGTTACAGTGGAACTGTGAGCAAAATACAGGGGAGGTGTCATTTATTAATCAGATCCCGGCTATTTTGGCCAATTGTTACAGAAATTACTGTGACAATTTTCCTGGATTGCTGCTAGAGACAGCGGTGTGACTAACTCTAAACCTGATCTGTAGCCTTCCTTTGGTGGTTACTGGAGAACAGATTGATGTCCTGGGCAGGCTGTGGGTCAGGGCTTTATTGTTTTATCTATTTTATCTAGCTTGGTCAGTTTGCTTTTGCATTTTTAGTGTCACTGAAGGTAAAGAAAAGAACCATGAGGCTTGCTAGAACCCAGCAAGAGAGGAGTACTGGGGAAATGAGTTTCCATCTTTTTTTTTTTTTTTTTTTGGTCTTTTTGAGACAGGGTCTCCCTGCATGTAGCCCCAGCTGTCCTGGAACTCACTCTAGACCAGACTGACCTTGAACTCACAAAGATCTGCCTGCCTCTGCCTCCTGAGTGCTAGGATTAAAGAGTGGGAGCCACAGAGTTTCTTCATGACAGAATGGAAAAAAGATGGTCTAGGTGGCCAGAAGAAAGACCCCAAGTGAGGACTTCAGGGATTCTGAAGGCACATGAGACACAGAAACACATATTTGAATATGTGTATTTAAGATTAACCCTGATCTGTGTGTGTGTGTGTGTGTGTGTGTGTGTGTGTGTGCGCGCACGTGTATGTGGATGGGGGGATGTATGGGGATGTATGTATGTATGTATGTATGTATGTATGTATTAAGCCATAGATCATGAACCACTGGGTGAGCTAAACATTTTGGTATCCCAAATGGGATATCAGCCATAGGCAATGATTCTGAAATATCAAACATTTCATTGTGAATTCCCTAAAAAGGTTGGCGATAATGCCAATTTTGTTCTTTTGGTATGTTGCCATATCTGGTATTATATACTGAAATTAGAGTAGGACCTTAGAAGATGCTTTTGCTTAAACAAAACCAAAACCAAACAAAACCAAACAAAACAAAAAAGTCATGGATTCCTCCTGTGGGACAGCTGAGGATGAAAGCCTAGCATGTCTCCCTTTATTCTGTGTCCATCTCCTTTTGTTTACATTGGGTCTCCACTTACATAGGCATGTTAACCACTTAAGAAGTGTCTATCTAGAAACTCATGATACATAACCTATCTCATTCCCCTTCAAGGTGAAGTCACAAATGTAACAACAGCTGAGGCATCTTACTGTCAGCTTTATACAGTGTCCTGTTCTAGACCTAAAGGCACCTACAGGTCTCCAATTATTGTCCTAAACCTATGGTCACTATGGATTCCAGAAACAACAGAAGCTCATAGACAGGCTGCCCCCAGACGAGGGCAGTTATGTAGATGGCTAGGTACCCTGGAGTCCACATAATAATTTCCAGTGAACCAGTTTCTACTCTCAAACAATAAAGACTTCTTTGAACTACTTTTCAGAACCAGAACGAGAACTGAGAGAATGACCAGCCAGATCACACTTTGACCTTGACCAGGACTACTGAATTATGGGTACATTTTACCTCTGGTCCATTTCTTCCTTTTTCTGTTCCTCTTTTGAATACCCACTATTAAATCTCTCTCTGTTTTTCATTCTTGTCTCTTTAATTGTTATGCTGGGAACCTGTGATTGAGCCTAGACAACACTGGTTACAATGTCAACACAAAGCTGACTCTATTAATGACTCACATATAAACTGCACAGAGGAACTTCCAAGAGGGTGGGTTTTGTTGTTTTGTTTTTTGAGCCTCAACAAAACCTTGCAAGAGAGGAGGAACTAATGTAATTATTTTTAATTTGGAGATAAAATAGACTCATATCAACCAAGTGACTTGCTCTAAGTGTCAGGGCTGAGAGCAAAATTAATCTGCTTTTAACTGTGGGGCTTCTTCTAAAAGTTTCGCCTTCAAACACATAATCCACAATTCTGTACCCAATCACTGTTTTATTGCCACTTTCAGTGAAAATATCACTAAGATCCAAAAAGTTTGAAGCTTGGTTTCAGAAAGTAAGATTAAACTATTATGCAAATCTTAGGGAATTGCTTTCAGTACTTCTATCATGGCATGCGTTTTTTATATAAAATTGCTTATCTTCTTAATTTATAGCTTAATTCCACTGTAAATCTGACATTTTTCTTTTTTGCTTCCTCAATCCATTTCATTTCAGAAGGCAAGTTCACGGAAAACACTCAAATATTTAATCACTGAGGAAAGAATGTTGAACCCCTGATACTGCTAAGTCTTGCTTTTGTCCAGATGAAGTCATTCATACACAATGAGTTTCGGAAGGAGACCCGGAGTGCTGTTCTCATGGTCATTCCTGTGCACTGTCTGTCTCATCCTTAAGTACTGCTAGGCACTGTTCCACCTGAAACAGAACTGCAGTATGAAGAAAGGCAGACTTGTCTCATATGCTATGTGCCTATATCAGAGCAGCTGGGCTAGAAAGCTCAGAAATAAGTGTAAGAATTCAGAGTTAGGGCTGGAGAGATGGCCTAGCAGTTAAGAGCACCAACTGCTCTTGCAGAGGACCTGGGTTCAATTCCCCAGCACCCACATGGTGGCTGAGAACCATCTTTAGCTCCAGTTCCAGGGGAATCTGACACCCTCTTCTGACCTCTGCAGCATTGCACGACACGGGTGCACAAACCTTGCAGCATTGCACGACACGGGTGCACAAACCTGCATGCAGACAGTACATTCATACACATACAAAAATAAATAATAAAAAAAAGTAAAAAAATAATGCAGAGTTAGGTCAGAAAAGGGGGGGGGGGCTGTTGAAGCAATGGCTCAGCAGTTAAGAACATTCCGGAGAACCTGGGTTCAATTACCAGAACCCACATCCTGGCTAACAACCATTCATAACTTCAGTTCCAGGGGATCCAATGCCCTCTGCTGGCCCCTGTGGGGACTCCACACATTCCTACACTTAAATGCAGGCAAAACTCTCAAATAAAATAAAAATAATTTAAAAAAGAAAAAAAAAGCCACTGGATATTTCAGTGTATATTTTCGGTCACTCCTGGCTGTTGTGTTTTGAATGTACTACAGTGGTTTGGCTACATGGCTGTTTACATCTAAACAGAATTCTCAAGGCACGATGGCTCTTCTATCAGAGATTACTTCTACTTTCAACCTAGCAAAGACTTTATAATCCATTTTTTTGTTTCAGTTTCAATGTTAAATGCCACCAAAGCACTTGACACTCTGATATTTGTGATTTGCATGCAACAATCTACCTTTTACTTTATTTTATTTTTTTAAGAAACATCCATTTCTTTTTAAAAAAAATTTTATTTATTTTTTTATGTGTATGAATGTTCTGTCTGCATGTAGGTTTGTGCACCCGTGTCATGCAATGCCCCGGAAGTCAGAAGAGGGTGTCGGATTCTCCTGGAACTGGAGTTCTCCTGGAACTGGAGTTACAGATGGTTCTCAGCTGCCATGTGGGTGCTGGGGATTGAACCTGGGTCCTCTGCAAAAGCAGTCGGCGCTCTTATCCACTAGGCCATCTCTCCAGCCCCATTCTACCTACATTTTTTTATTTTTAAAAAAATTTTATTTCTTTTTTATGTGTATGAATGTACTGTCTGCATGCAGGTTTGAGCACCCATGTCGTGCAATGCCACGGAGTTCAGAAGAGGGTGTCAGATTCCCCTGGAACTGGAGTTAAAGACCGTTCTCAGCCACCATGTGGGTGCTGGGGATCGAACCTGGGTCCTCTGCAAGTGCAGTCAGTGCTCTTAACTGCTAGGCCATCTCTCCAGCCCCTCAGTCTACCTACTTTTAATGACAGTAAGCCCCAAAGAGAAAAACGATTCTGCAACACTCTTCTCTAATCTCTTCCCCTGAGTTTCATAAACTCCATGTCAGAACTGCTAGGTTACAAGTTCCACAATGACAGGAACGACAACAACTCCACCCAAGGGTAAGCGACACTGGGATGCATCTTATTCACTGTCTACACTATCAAGGGAAACTCACTCTCCACCCTGGAATACAAGAGAGTGCCCTGATTCTACGCGTGCCCCTCTGATAAATTATTTTGAAAGGGATCCAGTCTGATAAATGAAAGCATTTTGGTCAGACATGACAGTCACCATATCTGGAAGGTTTCCACATCAAGATGCCAATGACTGGCTGATGATCCAGAATACTCAAATATGGCATTAGGAAATGGAAGAATACTGATGCATATCTGTCAGCTAGACAGTCAGTGGGCCCTGGTTCCTCACAGAGCTGACTGGCTCTCTCTGTCAATCATTACTGGGAATAGTCACCCTGAAATGACTTCCTTTTTAGAAAGTTGTACCCTGTATTATAATATTAATAGTTCTGCAGGTAAAGGCAGTAATGTAGCATCATACAGGCCTGAGTTGCAAGATTTCACCCTGGTACATCCTGCTGGGACTCAAGCAAACATCTAGGTTCTACTCTGCTTTCTTTCTTAAAATTTTTATTTTTTATTTTTATTTTAGGCATATGTGTTTTGGCTGCATGTATGTAAGTGTGCCATGTGTGAGCAATACCCACAGAGGCCAGAAGAAAGCTATCACATTGCCAAGAACTGGAGATAAAGGTTGTTGTTGGCCACCCTGTGTGTGCTGGGAATTGCAAAAACAGCCAGTGCTCTTAACCACTGAGCTATCTTTCCAAATTCTGCTTTGCTTCTTAAATAAGTACCAAAATCCAGAAGCCCAGTTAAACTGGATTTTGGGATAAATACATGATTGGCAAAAAGGAGACATAAAACCTAAAAGCAAACATTAGTAATTCTGAGGGCTGCTTAGGGATATAAGCAAGGATGTAGGTTTTGGTGGTAAGGAGTCCTGGGTTAAAACCCCAGGCATGCTGCCAGTGAAGTTGGGAACCTGGGCAGATTTCTTAACTTCTCTCATACAGAAATAATAATCTTTTAGACCTGCTGACATAAAACTGCTCAATACATTGATGGCCAATAGGTGGCATTTAATGAATGACAGTTGTTACATTATTATTTCAACAATACATCATATCTCAAAATTGACTGTACTGTTGCTTTTAGAAATTAGAAAACATGCTACAGGTGGTGGCACACACCTTTAATCTCAGCACTTGGGAGGCAGAGGCAGGTGATCTCTGTGAGACTGAAGCCAGCCAGGGCTACAGGGTGACTCTGTAGGGGGGAAAGGGAAATTAGACAATATGTTTTTTACAAAATAGGTAATTAAAATTAGAATCACCCTAATAACAATTGCTTATTAAGCATTTCCTACTTCTTAAACTTTAAGAACAACCTATTAAGGAGACCTGGCTCAGCAGTTAAGAGCACTTACAGAGAACCTACATATATTATAGCAGCTAACAACTGTCAGGAACTCTAGTTCCAGGGGGTCTGGCACCCTCGTCTGACCTCTGTAGGCACTGCACTCACATGGTACACTTACAAACATGCAGGCAAAACACCCGTACACATAAAATACAAATAAATAAAATTTAAAAAGATAACAGCCTACTGAAAAGGTACTACTGTGAGCATTTTGCAGATAATGAAACAGAAATACAAGGAATGTAGCCCAATGTCACATGGCAGTAAGGAATGACTCAGAGAAGCCAAACTCAACCAACATGTTTGTGGAGTGCAGGCTCTAAAGTGCTGTAGTGTTTTGCCTTGCCAATGATGAGGTGAAGTCTTCAGCATCCTGCAGGTATCTATTTACTGTGTATTTGAACTGCTTTATGCTATCACAGTTCATTTTTTTTTTTTTTTGGAAATAACACAGTTTATTTTCAAATGACATGATTTTAGTAGATATGTGACATACATAAATACATATGTTAAAACAATATGGATTGGAGGGAACAACAGCAACAAAAGAACTGGAACAGGGAACTGACTAAAGCAGTAGAGTTCTTCCCCCCAAAAATAAACTTCTGTTTTGAAAAACTTTGAAAAGACTCAGAAGGGGAAACAAGACATGTATGACAGACTGCATGAACTTGGGAGGGGC
>VZQC01014885.1:1308571-1431691 GCA_009823505.1 Rhizomys pruinosus
TTTTACAATTCAATGGACTTTAGGATATTCCAGTTGAGCAACCATGGACACTTAAATTTAAAAATATTTTTACTCCCCAAAATAACCTCTTACACATTAGAGGTCACTTCTTAATATCCCAAACTTTTAGATCCTGGAAAACACCAATTTTCTGTATTTGTTGACTTGCTTCATTAACACACAATATATTACATGAACACAGTCATTTGTGTTCTTTTGGTGACCAGCTTCTTTCACTTAGCATGATCTTTTAAGGTTCATCTTTGCCCTGCCGGGCATCAGAACTTGTTTCCTATTAACTATCATTGTGTCGATATACCATATTTTATTTATTTGTTCCACATGTAGTTTTTTTAGTTTTTTTTTTTCCCAGGTGTTTGCTATTATGGAATCATGATACTGTGAACAACCATGTATATGTTTTGTATGAACACATGTTTTTTAAGCCCTTGTTGGTGTATATACCTAGAGTGGGATTGCTGGGCTGTGCAGTAATTCTATGTTCAACTATTTAAGGAACACCCATACTGTTTTCTAAAGTGGCTGCACCACTGTATGTAACCATTACCAATATTTGAAGATTCCAATTTTTAAAAACAGCTTAGTGGTGTAAATTTTAAATTTTAAAATTTACACCAATTTTAAAAACAGCTTACCTTTATGTAAAACAACCTAGTTCAGCATAATATTACTTTAATTTTGGTAGTTTACTGACAAAGCACTTTCTGTCTTCTAACACATGAAGCTAACATCATCCGTGAACCATGGAGCAGACAAAGTCTACTGCTATCTTCATATTAGTCTTCTCAGCCAGGAGAATCTTGAAAAATATGTCTCTACTGTAGATAAGACATTCCGTTTATGAGATTTTGTTACAGCACCCCAAATGGACCAAGACACTGACTAAAACCATAAACAAACGTAGAAAGGGGTTTGCCTGGTAAGTCAACTTTCATATGAAAGGTCAATGCTTCCATATAGCTGGATGCAGAATACAGAATGAGGTGTCTATTTGAATAGCATAGCTTCAGTAAATTTTCAGAGTAGATGAACTAAAGTAAAGAAGATTGTCTTCTAAAATGAATGGCAAAACAAGACAACAAAAAGCAGAGCAAAAGTGTTTGGGTGTAAAGAAAGCAAAAATCCCCAACAATGTAGGCCACCATCCCAACGGAACCCAGGCTTTGTCAGCCTGTCTCCCTCACTTAGATAAGCCACTGAGTTTAGAGGAAGCTCTCTGGGCTACATCTGTTGGCTTGAGAACTACTTCGCAGATGCTGCCATTTAAACTGACCCAGTCAGACTGAAAGGACAGGTTACTGTTCTGGGTTGGTCGGAGAAGTGATTCCTTGAATCCTGTTGGCAAATACTGTGTGTATCCCTTGTCAGTGTTAGTACCGACATAGCATGGCTGCTACCAATAGAAAAGGGTCTCTCAGGGTATATCTAGGGCTGGTGTGAGGACGATGACGCGGTATCTTGCGGCATTTTAACTTTCTCCAGCCTCAAGCCTGGTGCTGCTGGCAGCCATGTAACAGCAAAGCCAAAACTGACCAAAGCGGAAGTATACGGCCAAGAACCCTTTCTACTGGCAGCCCCACTACTGAGGTCTGTTTCAGTACAGACTTCAGGTACATAAATCAATCAGGCTTCCTATTTTTGAAGCAATGTTTGAGTTTCATCTGTCACTTGAATTTGAAAGCATCCTAAAAGCTATAGTGATGAAATAAACTCCCAGAGACTAGGAAACATGAATGGTACAGGAAAATCAGAAGGGCTCTGAGGAGAGATGGAATTTTATGACAAAAAAATAAAATGACTGACAGGACATTCCTGTGCTGTTTCTACTTGAACCTGGGACCTCTTAAAATCAATCTTTATGTACCATCTCCATACCATTTTCTGATCCATAAAGTACTCAAAACCTGAAGGATGGAAGTTGACTTTACAACTGGAGTATATGGTTCTAAGGATTCTGCTAAATGAAATAAGAAGAATCACAGCCAAGACCTACTTAACGATAAGTACATTGAAAGCATATTGCAACTCTTCTTCCCAAGGAGACCGATTGATCAGTGATGTCTAAGAAGCCTTAAAGACACACTATATTCCAGGTGTTTGTTTTCATGCAAAGATTGTGACTACTTTAAGACACACACCCAACTGAGAAAGAAGAGTCTAGCAAGCCTTTGAAAGTCCTCAAAGGGAATGTAGTTAGCAATTCGTCTCCTTGGTTCTTTCTCTTTTGTTTCCTGTGTATACAGGATCTTCAACTGCTTGAAAACCACAATACATCACCTTCTACAGACTTCTGAGGCCAGAAACAGAAGCCCATCTGAGCAGTAACGTACACCGTTACATTTGAAGTACAAAATAATACCACATAGAAATTGCCAGTGAATTAATTCCGAGTCCCATTTTATTAATGGACTTCACCTAAAACAAATATAAACTGATCAATCTTCATGGAGATAACAAGTATTTTTAAAATTTGGATTTAATTTACTGTTATAAAAGCTTTCCATTTTTTGGAGCTTTTAAATTGTTAGAATCACTTCCTTTTTTTGTTTTTGCAATGGTTATGAGGTCTTCTAAAAATATTTATATCTGCTTTTTTGTTTTGGTCTCTGGGCCAGAATTTCTCAAGGTCTGGTCTAGAGACACCTGGGTTTCTAAACCCTTGAGGGGTTTAAAAGACCAAAATTATCTTCTTTTAAAAAAATTTATCTATCTATCTATTATCTATTTATGTATCGATCTATCATCTATTTATATGTAGTTATTTTGGGAAGACAAGGGTCTCCCCTGTGCGTGCCAGCTCTCCTGGAAACTACCTCCGGGAACTCAGGTGACGTTTTTTTTTGGTATAGAATATATTATATTGGTGTGTTTGTAATATATATTTTTTTTTTGGTAATATATATAAAATAAATATATTAAAATTTTTTTTTTTTTTTTTTATTTATTGTTTTATATATTTATATATTTATATTTAATAAAAAATATAAAATAATATATAATATATATAGTACAAATAATAAATAGTATTTTGTTATATTATATAATATACTATACATATATATATATCATAGGGTGTCGATATCTATGTCTCTAACCTCCGGTGGCTCTATACTAATCTATCATCTCTCAATCTAGATCTATCATCTCAGATCCTTTTTTCAGTTTTTTTTTTTTTTTTTTGTCTTTTTGACGACAGGGTTCTCCTTTAGTCCGCAGCTGGGCCTGGGAGTTTTGCTCTGTAGATCAGGCTGGCCTTGAATTCACAGAGATCCACCTGCCTCTGCCTCCAAAGTGCTGGGATTAAAGGCATGTGCCACCATGTCCGGCACTAAAGACAGTTCTTAGTTGCCATGTAGGTGCTGGGAATTGAACCGGGTCCTCTACAAGAGCAGTCAGTACTCTTAATAGTTGAGCCATCTCTCCAGCCCTTAAAAATTTATTTTTAATTTTTGAGTATGAGTGTTTTGGCTGCATCTGTGTGCCTGAACCCGTGTCATGCAGGGCCAGTGGAGGTCAGAAGAGGACATCAGATCCTAAGAATGATTTTTGCCACCAAGTGGGTGCAGCCAGTGTCCCTAACCCCTGAGCCATCTCTCCAGCCCCCAAGATGATCTTATTATTAACACAGATGTACTCTTTGCTACTTGCATTCTTATTCTGGCTCAGGATCGCAGGGGTGCTTTCCAAGGGCTGTGTGACACCCAACAGCACTGCTCTAATGTGTGTGGGAAGCAGACACCAGGATCCCCCATCTTCTATGAAACCAAGCACTGAACAGATTTATAAAAATATGTCATAATCTCAGTCTTCTCAGTATAGTTTGTTTTGAAAAAACAATTATTTTGTAAAAAGTGATTTAGATTGATATGTAATGAGGTTATTTTTTAAAGAATCAATATAAAGAACTGAAAATTTATATCAGTTTTAATCTCTAATGATTATATAGACAGGTATACCCCATGAAACCAAATGTTCCTTAGGAAGCTTAATATGTTTTAAGAGTGCAAGGGGGTTCTACAGCTAAAAGCTTCGAGAACTACCTATTCCAGACAGCTTTCTTTCTTTATCATCTGAAAGATAACTTCAGCTAAAAGAAAAGATTCTTTTTGGATTATATGACATTTTTTCTGATACTCCTTTCCACAACCTGTGTTCTTCAATTTGAGGAGGAAATACAGATCAGGTGGGGATGGCAAGGAAGTTATCACTCACCTTCACTAATTCCGTGTAGCTGGTCTCCCTGGGCGTCCACCATGGCTGAGCCTTCAGTCCATTCACATTGTAGAGGGAGCGCTGCCAGACAGAAGCAAAATGTCCTCTCCTGTGGCCCAGTTCATACCATTTATATGCCTGGAAGAAGGGAGAGGCAGAGGGCATTAGAGAGTCCACAGGGAAGACATTTTCATTTTAAAATTAAAGACGGTAACCAGAAAGTACCAGAGATGTTCCTTGAGTTAAGTGGGGGTGACATCCCGATAGACCCATTGTGAACTGAAAATAGTCTGCAATGAAAATGCATCTCTTCCTCCTAACCCACAGAACATTCAGAGAATCCTGTAGAGGGTCCTTTGTTTCCCCTCCTGATCAGATGTCAGATGGAGTTGTGGGTGGCTGCAGGTGGCTCTCACTGTCCTGCATCACAGGGAGTACCATGCTATATATTGCTACCACAGGGAAAAGCTCAGAACTCAAAATTCAAAGTATGGTTTCTACTAAATGCATACTGCTCTCATACCATTGAAAAACTGAAGAACCTTCTGTCCACCTACCTTAAGTCAGGGACCATCTGTACTTTACGATTATTAGGTAAAAACCTTGCGTGTTGAGATCCAGGGGAAATACTGTGATTTCACTGAGTTTTTGACAAGTTGTTAGGACAAATGAGTGCTAGCAACTTCTTTTCCCTTGTTGGCTCTGTGGATACCCAATCATGCCCCATCTAGGTTGTTTTCTATGCATCTGAGCAATTCAGAACTCTTACATTGATCAGGCATATAATGTATAAAACCAAAGGATACCATGTTTGTAGCTTTTACTTTTAAGTTCTATTTTTATGCTTCCTTGAAAAAAAAGAAGATTATGATTGAAATAATTTCTGCAAATATATGCATTTACTGAATTGGGCTGCTTTTAAACTATGGATTTGGTGCTAGCATCTACAAATGAGGGATACCATTTATCCTTTGTTTTTCTGGGACTGTGTTACTTCACTTAGCATAATGGCTTCAAGTTCCATTCACTTACCTGCAAAGTTCATGTACCACATTTTCTCTATCCATTCTTCATTGAGGGACACTTGGCTTGCTTTGAGCTCTTTGCTATTGTGAAGAGAGGTGCAATAAACATAGATGTGCATGTATCTCTGCAAAAGGATGAGTCTTGTGGGTATATACCCAGGAGTGGTATGACTGGGTCAGGTGGTAGGCTCATTTTCAGTTTCTTAAGAGTTTTCCTCACTGCTTTCCATAGGGGTTGCAGGAGTTTGCATTCCCACCAGCAGTGGATGAGTGTTCCCCTGTCCCCACAACCTCTCCAGCATTTGGTATCCTTTGTTTTCTGGATCATAGCTAGTCTTACTGGAGTAAGATGAAATCTTAAGGTGGTTTTAATTAGCATTTCCTTAATTATTAAGGATGTTGAACACTTCATAAGATGTTTCTCAGCCCTCTTTGCCTCATTTGTGAAGTCTCTGTTCAGCTCTTTACTCCATCTTTGAGTGGGTCATTTGTTTTCTTCCTCCTTTGGTTTTTGAGTAGTTTATACATTCTGGATGTTATTGCTCTATCAGATGTATCACTAGTGAAGGTTTCCTCCCACTCTGTGAGTTTTCTCTTCATTTCTTTGTTTCTTTCAATGTACAGAAGCTCTTGAGTTTAATAAGGTCCCATTTGTCAATTGTTGACCCCATTTTTTGCACAGCTGCTGTCTGATTTAGAAAGTCTCTTACTGCGCCCTTATCTTGTAGGTTAGTACCAACATTTTCTTGTATCATTCTCAGAGTTTCTGGTTTCGCATTGAGGTCTTTGATCTATTTGGAGTTGATTTTTTGTACATGGTGAGAGGTAGGGGTTTAGTTTTATTCTTCTACAAGTGGTGATCCAGTTGTATATCAACACCATTTGCTGAAGATGCTGTCTTTCCTCCTTTGAGTCTTCTTGCCCTCTTTGTCGAATATGAGATGGCTGAAATTGGATGTGCTCAGGTTTGGATCCTCAATTTTTTTCCTTTGATCTATAGGCCTGTTTTTGTACCAATACTAGGGTGTTTTTATGTCTATAGCCCTGTAATATAGTTTGAAGTCTGGTATGACAATCCCCCCTGTGTTGCTCTTTTTGCTTAGGGTTGCTTTGGCTATTCGGGTCTTTTGTTTCTCCATATGAATTTAGGATGTTTTTTCCTAGGTCTGTGAAGAAACTCCTGGGGATTCTAATTGGGATTGCATTGAATCTATATATTACTTTGGGCAGGATGGTCATTTTTACTTTACTGATTCTTCTAATCCATGATCATGGGAGGTTCTTCCATCTTCTAGTATCTTCCTCAATCTCCTTCTTTTGAGGGATTTAAAATTTTCTTTGTAGAGATTTTTAGTGTGTTTTGTCAGGTTTGTTTCTAGATAATTTATTTTTTGGGGGAAGGCTATTGTGAGTGGGAAAGTATCCTTATATTCCTTCTCCAATTGCTTGTTTTTGGCATAAAGAAAGACTACCAATTTTTCTAAGTTAATTTTGTATCCTGCCACTTTACTGAAGCTGTTGATGGTTTCTAGAAGTTTTCTGGTGGAGTTTTTGGCATCCCTTAAGTGAACTATCATGTCATCTGCAAAAAGGGATGGTTTAACTTCCTCTTTTACAATTAGTACTCCTCTAATTTCCTTTTCTTGTCTTATTGCTCTCACGAGCATTTCAAGCACTATATTGAAAAGGAGTGGGGATAGGGAGCAGCCTTGCCTTGTTCCTGACTTTAAGGGGAATGCTTCTAGTTTTTCCCCGTTTAGGATGTTGGCTGTGGGTTTGTTGTATATGGCTTCAATTTTGTTGTGGAATGTTCCCTCCAGTCCAATTCCCTCCAGGACTTTAAACATGAAGGCGTGCTGAATTTTGTTGAAGGCCTTTTCTGCACCAATTGAGATGGCTGTGTGGTTTTTGTCTTTCAGTCTGTTTATATGGTTTATGGCATTTATCACTATACATAAATTGAACCATCCCTGCATTTCTGGTATGAATCCAGCTTGGTCATGTTGGATGATTGTTTTGATATGTGCTTGTATGTTGTTTGCAAGTATTTGTTGAGAATTTTTCCATCTATGTTCCTTAATGAAATGGGTCTTTAGTTTTCTTTTTTGGTTGTATCTTTGCCTGGTTTTGGTATTAGAGTGTTGTTGGCTTCATAGAAGGAATTTGGGAAATTTCCTTCTGTTTTTATCCTCTTGAATAACTTGAATAGTAGTGGCTGTAGATTCTTTAAGACATTCTTTAAATGCCTTAAAGAATTCTGCCTTGAATTCATCTGGACCTGGGATTTTTTTTTTTTTTTAGTTGGGTTTTTTTTTTTTTTTTATTGCAGTTTCAATTTCCTCCTTTATTATGGGTCTATTTAAGCTGTGATCTCTTCCTGGTTAAGTCTTGGTGAATTCCATGATGTCAGGTATTCATCCATTTCTCTTAGGTTTTCAAATTTAGTAGAGTATAGGTTTTTTGAAGTATTCCCATAAGATTGTCTGAATCTTTTCCCTATCTGTTGTGATGTTTCCCTTTTCATATCTAATTTGGTTGATTTGGAGTTGCTCTTTCCTTCTTTTAGTCAATTGGGCTAGAGGTCTATCTATCTTGTTTATCCTTTCAAAGAACCAGCTCTTGGATTCATTGATTCTTTGTATTGTTCTCTTTGTTTCTATTTCATTGATTTCTGCTTTGATTTCTGTTATTTCTTCCTGTCTTCCGGGTTTAGGATTTATTTGTTGCTGCCTCTCAAGTGTTTTTAGTTGCAAAGTTAAGTCATTTATTTGTGCTCTTTCTATTTTCTTAATGTAGGCACTTAAGGCTATGAATTTCCCTTGCAGGACTGCTTTTAAGGTGTCCCATAGGTTTTGCTGTGTTATATCATTCCTTTCATTTAGTGACAGGAAGGCTTTTATTTCTTTATTTCCCCTTTGATCCATTTATTATTCAGTAGTGTGTTGTTTAGCCTCCATGTGTTCTTATAGCTATAGGACTCTTTCTGGTGTTGATATTAAGCTTTGTTGCACTGTGGTCTGATGAGATGCATGAAATTATTTCAATTTTTTGTATTTGCTGAGGTTTGTTCTGTGTCCCAGTATATGGTTGATTTTAGAGAATGTTCGATGGGGTGCTGTATAGAAAGTATATTCTTTGGTGTTTGGGTGGAATATTTGGTAGATGTCTGTTAGGTCCATTTGGTGTATCATATTTTTTCACATCAGATGTCTCTCTGTTTATTCTTTGTCGAGTTGACCTGTCTAATGGGCTCAGTGTGGTATTGAAGTCTCCCAGCATTAGTGTGCTGGGATTGATCTGTATCTTGAACTCCTTCAGGATTGTGTTTATGGAGTTCAGTGCACTAGTGTTTGGTGCATATATTTATGATTATGAGATCTTCATGGTTGATTGATCCTTTGATAATGATGCAGTGACCCTCTTCATCTTTTCTGATCAGTTTTACTTTGAAATCTATTTTGTCTGATATTAAAATAGCAACTCCTGATGCTTTTTGGGGCAATTTGCTTGAAATATTTTTTTCCTTCCTTTCACCTTAAGATGGTGCCTCTTCTTGAAGGTGAGGTATGTTTCTTGTAGACAGCAGAAAGATGGACTCAGTTTCTTAATCCATTCTCCCAGTCTGTGTCTCTTGATTGCTGAGTTTAGACCATTAATATTTAGGGTTAATATTGAGAGATGTATATTGCTTCCCTTCAGTTTATTTTCTGTTTGGATTTTTGGTCTATGTTTGTATTTCTGGGTTTATAACTTCATTAATTACTCCCTCTTGCCACTTGGGGATACCTGCTCCTTTCCTCTGTCCTCTGAACTGCTTCGTGTATATTGTAGAGGGTTGGTTTTCTAGACATGTATTCCTTCATCTTGTTTATGTCATGGAATATTTTCCTTTTCCCTTCAATTATAACTGACATTTTTGCTTGGTAGAGTAACCTCCTGGGTTGGCATCTGTAGTCATTTAGTACTGGAAATACTTTGCTCCAAGTTCTTCTGGCTTTCATTGTTTGCCTTGAAAAGTCAGCTGTAATTCTGATGGGTTTCTCTTTATATGTAACTTGTTGTTTTTCTCTTGTGGCTTTCAGTATTTTGTCTTTGTTTTGAGCATGTAGAGCTTTGATTATGATATGGGGTGGGGAGTTTCTTTTCTGATCTTGTCTATTTGGTGTTCTATGTGCTTCTTGTATTTGTATGGGTGTGCCTTTTTTCAATTTGGGGAAATTTTCTTCTATAATTCTGTTGAAGATCTGGTCTATATCATTATCCTGGGATTCTTCTCCTTCCTCTATACCTATGTTGAGGAGGTTTGGCCTCTTTGTGGTATCCTACATTTCCTGATTATTCCACTCTTGTATTTTTTAATTTTTCATAGTCTTTGCTTGAACTCTTCAGTTCTTCCACACCATCTTCTAGGGTTGATATTCTATTTTCTGCTTTGTCCATTCTGTTACTGAGGCTTTCTCTTGCCCTTTCCTGTTGCCTGGATGAGTATTCTATTTCCTTTTTCATTTTGACCCTGAGATTCCTTTAGTATTTCCATTTCCTTCTGGAGTTGACCATCTCCCCTTTTAGTTTTTCAGTTTCCTTTTTCATTTCAGCCTGAGATTTTTTCAGCATTTCCATTTCCTTTCAGGGTTGGTCATTCTTTCCCTTTATTCATTGATTTCTTTGAGTATATCTATGATTTTTCTTTTAAAATCTGTGTCCTGGGTTACCTCCAGGGAGATCTCATTATTGGAGTCCTCTATAATACTGATAGAATCTGGTAGAGATTTCCTATTTGTTTTTCCCATGTTGTTGATTTTTCTTTGTGATTTTGGCATGTGGATTTGATTTGTTTTGTTTGTAATCTGATGTGAAATTCAGGTGTTTCTTCTTTGGGATGTAGGCCTGTTCCTTTAGTTTGACTGGGGGGTGGGAGTTGGTTTGGCCTACATGGCGGCAATCTGGCTGTGGCCTCAGTGTCCCTAAATATCTGGGTTCCCAGCAGGGTGGCCCAAATATATCACAAATGTGGAAACTGAAGTTTACAAAGAAAGGTTAAATATCTAGAACTAGAACCCAGGGCTCCAACACAACATGCTAATCTTTATTTTTGAGACCGGGTCTCCCCTAGCTGGCCTGGAACTCACTAGATAGACAAAACTGGCCTTAATTTCACAGAGATCTGCCTGCCTCTGCCTCCAGAGTGATGGGATTAAAGGTGTACATCACCATGCCCAGCTCTTCTTATATGTTTTCCTGAAACATGTAAGTTTTCCTAGAGTCTCTTTAAAATTCAGAAAGTCAAATGGCTTATTGCTGTCAGATTTGTTTTTGAAAATGAAGAAAAAAATAACATTTACCTTTGAAATTACTTTCAATTATTATAGTTTTAGCAAATTTGAATTTAGGATTTTATTTTCTGAACCCTCTGGTGTTAAAAATGAACACTATCAGCTACAACAGATGAGGTTTTGGAAAGTCTGGCAATCCATTAGTTTTGAGTCATCAGTAACTCATTTGAAGGGCTATGCAAATTGATAGACAGGGGGGGACATCCCAAACACCATTCAGTGTAGCTTTGTGGCCTCACTATGCCTGATGCCCAGGCAATACTTGTTCTGCTATCTGCTTGATCTCTTCTGAGGTGCACAGTAAGTGCTGCACAGAAGACAGACACATGGACTTAGCATTCCTCTGTCATTTCCCCTTAAAGAGAAATAAAATTATGATAATAGTTTTTCAGAAAAATTTTAATTGTTTCTTTTGCTATTATAGAGTAGACCCAATTAATCAAGATGGACTTTTTTAAGAATATAAACTAACAAAACTCCAAGAAAAACCTATAATCAAGTAAGAAATCTGTGCAAATATCCTTTTTATCCCTTCTTTATCAGGAGTTTTACCTGTCATTCAGCTAAAATAGAATGAGATGCTAGCAGCAAAGAGAAAGAAGTATCCAGATTGATAGTCGGTATCTGCTCCTTCTTGCTTTTCAATGTAAAAGGATCAATCCTTTGAATGAAAAGGATGAAAAAAAAGTCTACTACAATGTCTAACACTGGTAATTGTCCATGTCCAAATACTATAAATATAATTGTCACTAATTAATTAAGCTTTGAACATTTCACAATGCAGGGCAAAAACAGATAAAAGAAGTCTATGATTTATGTCATGTCTTAGATCAAAACAACTCTTCTAGGATAGCAAATTCACTACTGAACACTTGATAAAAGCCTGGTATTTGAGCCTATGGGACTGTTCTACCAGCTTAATTAGTGTTAATATTCAAAGAACAGCACGGTTCTTGAATTTAGATAGTTTACAAGGATTCATCCTTTACAGGAAACAGGAACAAGCCCATAGTAGCCTATGTTAGCATAACCTGTGTGCCGCAGTGACTCTCCGGGCTTCCAGTCATGGAGCTCTGCTTCTGTTCTGAGAGTGGATAGCACCCAAGGAGCCATACTATAGCCTGTGCTGCGGAGGCTGATGACAAAATGGATCTTAAGGAATCACTGTAGCCTCTGCTGCGGAGGCTGATGTCAAAATGGATCTTAAGGAATCACTGTAGCCTCTGCTGCGGAGGCTGATGTCAAAATGGATCTTAAGGAATCACTGTAGTGTCTGCTGCGGAGGCTGATGACAAAATGGATCTTAAGGAATCACTGTAGCCTCTGCTGCGGAGGCTGATGTCAGAATGGATCTTAAGGAATAACTGTAGCGTCTGCTGTGGAGGCTGATGTCAAAATGGATCTTAAGGAATACTTTTGTTATGATGGAGAGGAAAGGAGAGATATCTCATGAGAGTCCTTAAGCTTCAGTAGCTTCATCCACATCTTCCTTCATACATAGTCTAATTCTACTGGCCCAGGTTCAGTTCCTATGTAGCACTGCATGGATGTCACAGACCAAGCTCATTTTTCTTGTCTCAGCCGTGCTCCTCTCACGTTCCTTTTCTCCTTCCATGTACTGCCAACTTCTGGAATCAAAATTTGGGTCAGCCTTACCTCCTCCCTCCCTTACTCCAGGACACATTCTGGGGAACTGGGTTCCTAGGCTGGAATGAACAGACATGTATAAAGAAAATAGTGTCGGGGGCTGGAGAGATAGCCTAGCAGTTAAGAGCACCGACTGCTCTTGCAGAGGACCCGGGTTTGATCCCCAGCACCCACATGGCGGCTAAGAACAATCTATAACTCCAATTCCAGGAGAACTCCAGTTCCAGGGGAATCCGAGACCCTCTTCTGACCTCCGCGGCATTGCACGACATGTACACAAACCTACATGCAGACAATACATACATACACATACAAAAATAAAAAGAAAATAGTGTCAGCTGTCCACACCTCTATTACCCCAAATTTGTGCTTTCACAGGTGGTTACAGAGTCAGAATACCTTTGCTTCTCTGAGCCCTCAGCCATTCTTATCCATTTTAGAAACCTGAAGTTGTGTTGTCCTCAGATATCATATACAGAAAGCAATGGTTATGAAGATTGAGAGTGTCGCTTTGCCTTTTTCTCCGCGGACTCTGAAGACAGCTGAGTTTAGAACTCCTACAATATTTATCACATTGTAAACTGCAGTGTGAAAGGGGGTGGAAATCCATGGTACATGATTTCATGACTAATGACCCAATGTTATGTTTATAGAAGCTGATAGGTATGCTCAGGGTAAAAAATAACCACAAAGAAAATATGTGACTCCTTCTAATTACTCTGTGTGTGTGTGTGTGTGTGTGTGTGTGTGTGTGTGTATGTATACACACATTCATACATTCAAGAGTGAGTGTATGTATGGGTGCCTGTCATTATCTTAGCTGCAGATGTTCAGCTTAAACTTAATGTGAAAGCTACATGGTTACTCATTAACATCAGTGTGCTTTGAGATTAGTCAAATAAAGAGTTTGTACCAAAACAACTGTGGAAATTTCGAAATGAAACAAAATTAATCTGTGTAAATTGTTAAAAAATTATTTTTATTTTATGTGTATAAGTGTATTGCCCACATGTGTGTAAGTGCACAAATGTTGTGTAATGCCCATGGAGGTTAGAAAAGGGCATGAGATCCACTGGAACTGGACTTACAGACAGTGGTAAGCCACCCTGTGGGCCTAGAATCTGAACCTGGGTCCTCTACAAGAGCAGTCAGCACCTTTAACCTTTGAGAGATCTCTCCAGCTCCAATATTTTTTAAAAATAAAAACAATTTCATTTTAGACTTTTGCAGTTTATAATTTTAATGATATTTTTCCAGGCCAACATTTACCTCCTTATAAAGACATAGATACACTAGAATACATATTGACATATGTATATGTTCACACACACATACACACACATCAATTAAGAGGTTACTCTTAAGATTACTTAGTAGATACCTTGGTGGGGGGGACTAAATCACAAAAATTCTTTCTACGACCACTCCTTTCAAAAGTTTATGCTCAAACATTTGTAGCATTCTATTGCTTAGAGGTAACAATCCCTGTCACTCTATCTTCTACTGGAAAAAATTTACAGCACTGCTCATTACCTCTTTGTTTCCGGCCCTCTGCATGGCATCCCCCAGGTGGAAATAAAACCGCCCATCATCCGTGCCAGGATCCCCAGATTCGATTCCTTCCTAAAGAAAAAGGCAGCGTTAGAATTTGTGATGGATGAAATTTGAAGTTTCATTTCTTGATTTATGTAGATTTTCCTTATGTAGGAACTAATAATATAACACAGGGAAACCCAAGATCCTGGAAATTATATCTCAGTATTAAAATATGGCATTGAGGTTGGTCAACATTTACAACATAAAAATAAAATGAGGTAACAAAAGTTAAATTTAACAATAAGGGTATTATTAATGAAAAGTGGAATAGCCCATAAGACTCATGTGAATTTTCACTGTGGGAGCTATCATAATCAATATTTCAAATAATTTCTTGGGCAGAGTATTTCTCACATTTGCTCTCCAAGCCTGACCATATGCCACATAGATTTTTTTTTTTATTCCTAAACCCAAACACTTAATTGCTCATGTTTCAAACAATGACAATCCAAATGCAAGTCATATTTCTTTGCAAACAAAACAAATGTGTCACAATGACTTAATGAAACTTTTTTCAAAATTTACAGAGGGATGAAAGCCAACTAGAATCCTGACACATGTAATTTTTAGTAAACTATTTCTATTTCCATTTCTGGCCATTTTCATACAAACACTGAAATTGAGATTTATGGTTAAAGAGGGAAGAGAAAATACTAAGAAAATCAATTCGGTAAAAAAATGGGCAAAAGTCTGAAATAATACCAAGGACTTTTTTTCTGAAAATTTGCATCTTAGAGTTCTCCTCAGGAAAAGTCATTATCTTAGAGCAGGCGAGATGGCTTAGTGGGCAAAGGCACTTGCTGTGAACCAGGACAACCTGAGTTTGATCCGCAGAACTCACATGGTGGAAGGACAGAACCAATTTCTGCAAGCTGTCCTCTGACCTCCACATACACAGGGTGGCAGGCTGTTCCCTGACCTCCACATACACATAATGTCAGGCTGTCCCCTGATGTCCACATATACAAAGTAGCAAGGCAGTGCCCCCCAACCCTCCCATACTAATATAGTTTTTCAAGCCCATTGTCTTTCTGTCAGAAGAAATGTTACGTGCATAATGTTGGAAAGTAGCAGCTAACAGACTGACTGGTGTACAAGTGTCCTTATTTGTTAAGTATCCATCCCAGCTCCTGCTTTCCCATCTCTAGCTGGAAGTGCATTAGCAGGCTGTCCCAGTCAAAATAAGCATGTGACGAACACTTGAACCTGGAGCAGTCCACATGCCCACATGGCCCTGGCCAGGAACAGAAAGGACTGCAGAAGCTTAATGGCAGCCAGGACCCCGCCGCCCGTGTGGTCCAGACAGGACCTTTCACGAGAGAGACTCAAAGTGTCCATGTGACTGTATAAAATGTGCAGACTCTCAACTATGGCAATTGCAATTGTTTCAAGAGATCAGAGAAGTCAGATTACAGTAAAAAAAAGTGTGAATAAAGTTATTTGTTTTAAATAGTAACATTACCATATTAACAGTCACTAATTTTTTTTTTTACTGGCACAAAAACAGACCCATTGACCAATGGAACAAAATTGAAGATCCAAAACAAGTTCATATAATTTCAGCCACCTCATATTTGACAAAGGGGCCAAAAAGACTCAATGGAGGAAAGACAGCATCTTCAGCAAATGGTGCTGGCAAAACTGGATCACCATTTGTAGAAGAATAAAATTAAACCCCATACCTCTCACCCTATACAAAAATCAACTCCAAATGGATCAAAGACCTCAACGTGAAACCCAAAACTCTGAAGGTGATACAAGAAAATGTTGGCAGCACAAGACAGCATAGGTATAGGAAAAGACTTTCTAAATCAAACAGCAGCTGTGCAGGAAATAAGGTCAACAATTGACAAGCAGGATCTCATTAAACTTAAAAGCTTGTGTGCAGTGAAAGAAACAATCAAGGAAGTAAAAAGAAAACCCACTGAGTGGGAGGAAACCTTCATCGGTGATACATCTGACAGAGCATTGACATCCAGAATATATAGACTACTCAAAAAACAAAGAAGAAAACAAATGACCCACTAAAGAGATGGAGTAAAGAGCTAAACAGAGACTTCACAAGTGAAGAAATAAAGATGACTGAAAAACATCTTAAAAAGTGTTCAACATTGTTAATAATTAAAAAAAATGCAAATTAAAACCACTTTAAGATATCATCTCACTCCAAAAAGACTGGCTAAGATCAAGAAAACAAAAGACACCAAATGCTGGAGAGGTTGTGGGGAAAGGGGAACACTCATTCACTGATGGTCAGAATGTAAACTTGTACAACCACTATGGAAAGCAGTGTGGAGAAGCCTTAAAAGACTCAGAATGATTCTACCACCTGACCCAGTCATACACTCCTGGGTATATACTCACAAGATTCATCCTACTACAAAGATACAAGAACATGTATGTTTATTGGAGCTCTCTTCACAACAGTGAAGAGCTAGAACCAACCAATCAATGAGTGGATAGAGAAAATGTGGTATGTCTACATAATGGAGTTCTTTTCTTTACTTTTTTTTTCTTTTTTTGGTATTTTCGAGACAGGGTCTCCCCTGTAGCCCCAGCTGACCTGGAACTCACTCTATAGCCCAGGCTGGCCTTGAACTCACAAAGATCTGCCTGCCTCTGCCTCTGCCTCTGCCTCCCAAGTGCTAGGATTAAAGGCATGTGCCACCATGCCTGGCCCCATAATGTAGTTCTATAAAGCAGTAAAGAAAGATGAAATAGGGCTGGAGAGATGGCCTAGTGGTTAAGAGCACCGACTGCTCTTGCAGAGCACCCACATGGCGGCTGAGAACCATCTTTAGCTCCAGTTCCAGGGGAATCCGACGCCCTCTTCTGACCTCCGAGGCATTGCACGACATGGGTGCACCAACCTACATGCAGACAGTACATTCATACACATATAAGAATAAATAAAAATTAAAAAAATTAAAAAAAAGAAAGATGAAATAATGAACTTTGCAGGTAAATGGATGGAACTAGAAGAAATTATGCTAAGTGAATTAATACAGTCCCAGAAAAACAATTGATGAATGGTATCTCTTATTTGTGGATGCTAGCACCAAATTCCTAGTAGTAAGGCAAACTGATATATATATATATATATATATACATATATATATTATATATATTATATATGTGTCAATATATATATATATGATATATATATATATATATTTTTTTCTTACCTGAAAGCAACTGTACCATTAATGTGAATACCTTAATGGCTTAGACTTAACCTACCACTTATTTTCAGACTTTGTAATTGTGGTATATGGGGGAGGGTATGTATGCATACTTTAGAGTAATATAAAATTAAAAGGGAAATTGTGAATTCCTAAACATTTTTTGGAATTAATATTTAGTTTACTTTCAGATGACATAATTTTGTTATACATGTGAGGAGCATATATGCATATTTTGGAGCAATACAAATTGGAGGGAGCAAAAGGACTGGGTCAAAGAACTGACTGAAACAGTAAACTTCAGCCCCAAATAATAAACCTCTGCATTGAAAAACTTTAAAAAGACTGAAAAGAAGATGCAAGACATGTATGGCAAAATGCATGAACTTGGGTGGGGTGGGGGCCCTGGAAAGGGGAATGAGTCTAAATTGGACTGAAAAATGTTGTATGAAATGCACAAAACTTCAATAAGAAGTTAAAAAAACAAAAAGAGAAAAACAAAACAAATTACTTTAATAATCACTTTCTCAGTCATAGTAGCCAAGCTGTAGGTGCGGTGGTCTCCTGTGGCTGCTGGCTACTGCAGTGCACGGGTAACTAATATTTCTATCATGGCAGGCAGTTTATTGGACAGTCCTGAGCTAGACCAAATTTGAGTCTGGTGGAATTAATCAGGCTTCAGTTTGTCATGGTAGAAAAAGTAACAAGGTATTTTAATATTTCAACCAATCAGCCAGGCTTTTGATTTTTGCCTTATCTAGTCTGCATTTTTTTTTTAAATTAGTTTTTATTGATGCTTTGTGCATTTCATACATTTTTTCCAATTCATTCAGGCTTATTTCTCCTTTCCCTCCCCACCCCACCCCATCCCAGATCATGCATTCTGCCTAAACTGTCCTGCATCTTTCTCTCAGTTTTTTTTTTTTTCATTTTTAGCTATAAGTGATAATCCATGAGTACAAGCATCCTTCATGCAAAACCTATCTGCAGGCTGTTGTGCCCAAACACCTACAGCCCCACCATCCAGTGGGGGGTGACAGGTTGTTTGTTCAATCAAGTTGATCAAATGAGTGTCCAGACTACATTGCTGTAGTTTCACCATTCACCCCAATCGCAGCCCTTACATTCTACCACGCCCCCTCTTCCGCAGGTTGTTCCCTAGGCTTAGAAAAGGGGCACAGGTGGATGAGAGGTAAAACAGTCCACTCTCTCTGGAGCTGTCGCAGCCGTTAAAGGCTGAGGCTAAGAACCGCAAAAAACTAGTCTGCATTTTTTACCCCAGAATCCTTCTCATAGTTAAATCTGTATGTAATTGACTTGTAAAAAAACCATTAATGCATTGTTCACATTTTCAAAGGGCATCAACAAATTTGTTCTACTTGTGCCAATGAATAAAAATTGTGGCAGGGAAGAGTGATTATGATTAAAGTATGCTACATACATGTATGAAAATGTCATAGAATGTATGAGCTCTGGTGGGGTGGGAGGGTAGGGAGGGGAACACGGGTCTAGATTTGATTTGTAATGTAATCTTGTACAAAAAAAGTATAGGAAAAGAAAAAAAAAGAAAATTGCAAATATTCAATTCAAGAAAATACCTGAGGAATGGCATCTGGCCTTGACCATTGTCTGGCCTCCACAAGTGTGTGTGCACTGCACATAACACAGGTACTTGAATACACACACACACACACACACACACACACACACACACAACCACACAAGTGAAAAAGAAAGACAGTAAGCTGTGTTATTGCTAGAACAGCAGTCACCAAATGAAATTCAATCCCCTTATGACTTTTTTTTTTGTCTTTTCCAGACAGGGTCTCCCTGTAGCCCCAGCTGTCCTGGAACTCACTGTTTAGACCAGGCTGGCCTTGAACTCACAAAGATCCACCTGCCTCTGCCTCCCAAGTGCTAGGATTAAAGGCGTGTGCCTCCACGCCTGGCCTCCTTTATGACTTTTTAAAAACTGTTTATTTCTGTATATTTTATGTGTATGAGTGTTTTATCTACATGTGTGTAAATGTGCCATATGCATTCAGTGCCTGTAGTGGCCAGAAGAGGGAATCAAATTTTCCAGAACTGGAGTTATAGACAGTTTTTAGCCATCATGTATGTGCTGGGAACTGAACCCAGGTCTTCAAGAGCAAGCCAGTGCTCCTAACCATTGGGTCATCTCTCCAGCCCCTTATGTGGGGGGCTGACCGAAGCAAAAACCTTAAAAGGCATTTCAATGCACTTTCTCACATTGAGAGGAAGATTATGTCTTATTTTTCCAAAGAGCTGAGACAAAGTATAACGTACAATTTGTGCCCATTTGAAAGGACAATGAAGTTCAGGTTGTGTAAAAACACTACAAAGGTCAGCAGGTTGGCAAAGTGGTCCAAGTCTACAGGAAGAAATACGTCATGTACATTGAAGAAATGCAGCGGGAAAGAGCTAATGGCACGGATGTCCATGTGGGCATCACCCCAGCGAGGTGGTTATCATTGGGCAAAAGGTGGACGAAGGCTGCGAAACAGAAAGTCAAATCTCAGGAAGTAGGGAAGGAAAAGGACAAATACAGGGAAGAAACCACTGAGAAGATGAGGAGCAGGGTAATTTAAATACGACTTTTGTCTTTCACATGCATATTCTCTGTCTGACCCAGTTGTGGGATTCTGCAGTAGCCTCCATGTATTGCAAAGAGAAGCATCTTTGACGAGTGGTGTACAGTATGCTTGTCTGTAAAGATAAGATTCCACATTTAGCGTATGATAAGAAATTTAAATTTGTCTAGAGATATGACAGGGATTTGAAAGATGCCCAATCCTAGGTGACACATCTACAGTTGAACTGCTATACCTAAGACTCATGGAACAGTGCAGAATAAGGGGCAGAAAGAATATAAGTGCATCCCTCAATTCCCACCAGTGAAGCTTCCTCAAACAATAGGGTGTAATGCACACAGAAGGCCACAACTGGCCAAGTTTCAATGGGAGCTTCCCAGAGTGTGTGTCCCTGGATAAGACTCCTATATTAAAAAAATAAAAAGACTCCTGTATTAAACCTCACCCACCCATGGCTCAGGGATCATTGCCGAAGAGGGGGCGGAAAGATCGTAAGAGCCAGGACTGGTTCATGAACAGAGGGAAGCAGAGGCTTTCAGACTACTTGTGAACAGGGGGTGATATTGGCTTTAGGCATGGGATCCATGCCAGCTCAGACAAGGTGCTAGAGTGGAGCAAGAGAAATGGATGGTGGGCTGCCCCTGGACTGAGAACTACTGGAGACTGATTAATGCTGGGTGGGGGAGAGTAGGCCTTACTTAAGATTTCTAGATGAGCTGACTAGACTCCAGTGATGAATTTGCAGGGAAGGACATTGGAGTTCGAAAACTTGACTGGATAGGACTTAGCATGAATGATGTAATAATGCATGAGTTCTGATAGGGCAAGGGGGGGCTCTAAATTTGATTAGGAACCATTCTATGAAATGTACAAACACACAATAAAACATTTAAAAATATAACTTTCATTAAAACCTGGTTAAATGATTTAAAAAGAAATAAAAAGAAAATCTAGAAAAAAGAAAATGTCAAAATGAAACCCATTATTTTATATAATTAATGAGTGCAAATTAAAATAAAAAGAACATTGATTACCCTCAAGATAAAAGTTCCACGACTGCACCGCTATAGTTGGTTCTGCTATTTATTGTTGTGGTTCTTAGGCTTTAAAGCTGGGGTTGGACCATTGACTGATGCTCTCCCTTAGCAACCCGCGCAGCAACCTCCAGAAGTAGGAGAGCTCGTCTTCAGGAAGGAGGCTTCCAGGTCAGCTCCTGCTCCATTTTGCCAAGTTCTGTGTCTGAAGCGTGTACTGTCTTCACCAACAGGGTCTTAATTTCAAGTTCTGGGAGGTTATCAAGGGCTGTGGCAATAGCTTGTGCTATTTGGGGAGTCTCTTGGACTGCCTTGGCCGACAACTCTAAGGGAGCTTTCTCCTGTCTGGCACTGTTTCTTGTTATACAGCCTTCAGCTATACACATGCACTCGTGTTCAGATGTTGCATGTGTACTTTTCAGTGTGTTTTTAGGCTAATGCTGCTCCCTCTCTTTTCTCACACCATCTAAGCGTTATCTCTCCTCTCTCCTGCCTAACCTTCTTCCTTCCTCTCCATTTAAAGTACTCCCACTTTCCCCTTGACCACGCAGGTCTGCTCTCATCCTCCTTCTCTGAGCTCCTTCCCCTTTACCCCCATGGTTTCCTGTGTGTACTTCCCTCTTCTCTTCCCAGCTGAACACCCCCACCTTCCCCCATTTCCCCCTTGGTAACCCCTGTTTCCTACTAACCCACTCTCTTGGGCTCTTTCTCTACCCCCCCCCAGGTTCCTTTCCATTTTCCTGGCTTTTGTAGTCACGTCAGGACATATACTCACCTATAAGGATTTGGTGCTAAGATGTACAAATGAGAGAGTACATACGTTGTTTTCCCGAGTATAATATTTTCTAGTTCTACCAGGGAGAGCCGATCTTTAAGGGAGAGAGTCTAGATAGGCTGACTAGACTCCAGTGGCTGAACCGGCACTGAGGAACTTCTGGGTTCACAAACTTGAATTGCTAGGCTTTAACATGTATGACAGAATTCGGGGGAAAGGGAATGGGAGAGGGGTATAAAGGTGATTAAGATGTTTTGTATAAAATGTACAAAATTAAATAATATATTGAAAACAATTACAGCAACTTTAGTTGTAGGAATTCCATCATAAAGTCTTTCCCAAATACTAGCTGCTCAGATGGTTAAAAATCGGAACTGTCTACCCACAGGCTCCTGGGTTTTGGCCCCAGCTTGCAGTGCTGTTTGGGAGGCTGTGGAATCTTGCTGACAGTGGCAAGTCACCAGGGATGGGCCTTAAAAGTCATACCGGCTTCTAATTCTTTGTTTAGTGGTCAGGGACCACAGATGAGGAAGCCTCTGCCACGCACCATGATACCATGAGCTTTGGCATACCATGGATGAGGAAGCCTCTGCCACGCACCGTGACACCATGAGCTTTGGCATACCACAGATGAGGAAGCCTCTACCACACACTGTGATACCATGAGCTCCGGCATACCACAGATGAGGAAGCCTCTGCCACATACCATGACACCGTGGGCTCTGGCATACCACGAATGAGGAAGCCTCTGCCACGCACCGTGACACGATGAGCTCCGGCATACCACAGATGAGGAAGCCTCTGCCACGTGGTGTGACACGATAAGCTCGGGCATACCACAGATGAGGAAGCCTCTGTCACGCAGTGTGACACTATGAGCTCGGGCATACCACAGATGAGGAAGCCTCTGCCACATGGTGCGACACAATAGCTCGGGCATACCACGGATGAGGAAGCCTCTGCCACGTGGTGTAACACGATAGCTCTGGCATACCTCCCCCACATGGCAGACTGAAACTTCCTGAAACCATGAGTGAAAATAAACCTTTCCTTACATTGTCTGTGTTGCAGTTTTCGTCCCAGTGTTGTGAATGCTGCAGTCACGGGGTGTGCATTGCATTCCGATACCAGAAGACTCAGTTGTGCATGCCAGTCAGTCCAGAAGCCACCATCAAGGGGGTCCAAAAGAGTCCAAGAAAGGAAGGGTAGAAAGACAGGAAGAGTAATGACACTTACCTTCAGGTAGGGAATGCTCTCAGCAGTCCAAGAAAGGAAGGGTAGAAAGATAGGAAGAGTAATGACAGTTACCTTCAGGTAGGGAATGCTCTCAGCAGTCCAAGAAAGGAAGGGAAGAAAGACAGGAAGAGTAATGACAGTTACCTTCAGGTAGGGAATGCTCTCAGCAATCTTGTTCTGCGCCTTTAGGATGAAGCCGTAGTGCACTTTAGCAAAGCCATCGTTTGGTTTCACCTTCAGAACCTGAACGCCAAGAAAACAAAGAGCTATTGTGACAGTACAGAAGCTGTACAAATGATTGTCACACATATTTTAATTGGTTTTGCTGTACTTGGACTGGATTATGATGTTACACCTTCAAACACCGTGGTAGAACACTGCTATGATTAAATGTAAACAGCCCTTCAGCTCTCAACTCAATATGCCTTTCACATTTACACACTAAATAAAGTCATGAATGAGAAGGCAGGAAGTGCTGGAGCATGGCTGTAGCAGCACGAGTCAGCGAAATACCTGTCAAATGATACGGCTTCAATGAGTTTGATTTTATTTTTCTTAGTGATTAGAGAAAACTGTTCTGAATTTGTTGTGCTTTATTAAAGGCATGGTTATTATACGATGGTAACATACAAGCCTAAATATATCAGGATCCACTCATTCAAGAAGTTTCATCAGTGGTCACTGAAGTTAGTGGCAAAGTGTGACATGAAAAGAATCTGCTCCAAGTGGTGGTGATGACAAAGGGAAATCAACTAGCATTGCTGGTTTCATCACCGTGACTAACCCATCCATGCCAAGCAATGAGACTTGCTGCACTCTGGATCCTATATCACATCCAGAGGACACAGCATTGCTCTTGGGACTGGCCTGGACCCCAGAATTGAACTGTATGGAAGGATTCAACAGACACAACCCACCAGCCTGTTGTCTGTACTTATCAAAAGTATAGCATGTAAAATCCCTGAGCAACCATCACAAGCTGAGCAGATCAAGAGATGCCAGGACCGTGAGGTACCTTGAATGTCCTGGGCAGGGATACTGGGAGAACCCTGCAGTCTAACCTCTAGGTGAGACTGTTGTGGCACTAGAGTCAAATTCTTCTTTGATTCTGTACTGAGGCTGTGTACAGAGTGGCCGGAGACCCTAGTGTGCAACCTCTGTCCTATTTGTGCAAACTTTTGGAAGTATAATGTTATTTAGAGATACAAAGCTTAAACACTGTGTGTGAAAAAAAAATTGGGGAAGCAAATCCAATGTTCTTTGATAAAACCCAGGTGAATATTTCATGGAAACTACAGCATTCTTTATTATTATATGCATTTATTATGATTTAAAGATAAATTATGCAAAGTGCCTCTAAATTAAATATGAGCCATGAGAAATAAAAATAATTAACTTGTGAAGCTACTTGGCCAAATGAATTTACAAAACAAAAGAGGAAGATGAAGAAGGCTTAAGAGACACTTGTGGGGAGATGCCGTTGCTTCTCTTTATCAGCTGGTTCGGAAAAGGGAAGTCACAGCCACCAGGGGTCCTGACACAGGAAGTGAAAGGTCCCCACAAAGGGGACTCCAAGCCACTGCTGGCCTCCCTGCACACACTGTAAGCTTTCGTCTGGTTGGGCCTGTAGCTCGCCCATTACCACCATAACCTTCAATGCATATTTAATTGCATTTGCCTTTAATCCCAGCCCTCTGGAGGCAAAGGCAGGAGGATCTCTGCAAGTTCAAGGCCAGCCTGGTTTACATAGAGAGTTGCAGGACAGGTGGGGCTGTAGGGAGACCCTGTCTCAAAAAGACCAAAATAAATAAATAAATAAATAACATAACATAACATGCAGTACTTTCACCTGCTATCCGTCATCCTGGACTGAATCTCAACTCTTCCTGCATTTCTACAGGACCCTCCTGACTGCTGAACCTCTGTGCCCCTGTCATTCTCCACATGGGACCCCAAGGGATCCCACTTACATTTGATCAGATCTCATCCTTCAGGTTCATTTCACTCAGAGGGAAAGATCAATAAAGAACAACCTCGAAGGTCTCCACCTGCCTGGCTCTGCTCTTCCTGACCCTATGAGACAAAGCAGACTCCTTTGCTGCTCACAGCAAGCCCAAGACACCCCTGCCACAGTACTCAGCGCTCCTCTGGCTCAGTCACTTCTCTCCAGCATCCCTTTACCTGGGTGAGAAGGCCCCTGGTCAAAGGTCACTACACTATTTCAGTGCATTCTACCCCAGGCCATCCCCCAACTAGTAAAACAGACCCCACCCAGCCTTAGCAAGTTCTTTAGCCTGAGTTTTCTTCAAGTACTCATCACCATCTCAACCATTTGAATGCTTGTTCCCTTCCCAGCATGTCTGTTCCACTCATCGTTCATTCCCTGGGCTAGGTGGCAGGGTTCCTCATAGGAACTCTGTAAAATGTATGAAGGGGTACATGCTGGGCTGTACCAAGTAAGAGATCCTGAAACATGAGCTCTGCTTCTTTGGCTCGTGGGGCCCAAACTAGAGCCTGGGCTTAGACTATGCCTTGGGGATTGAACAGAGTCAGCTCACATCGATTCTGCCTGCACTGCTATGCAGAAATCATTATAATTATTGCAGCTACATAGATAGCACTTCTGCCTACTGTAGGCACACAGCCATTGTGAAGTAGCTAATAAATTTAATCATTTACTAGGTGTCTCAGAATACATGGAACTCTCCTATGCCCCAGATAGACAAACAGGAATGAATTACTCTCTCCTTTCAGCTTTTAGTCAAGCCAGGGAGACATGTTGCCTCAAACAATGATGACAGAACACGGTAGCACAGCTCACAGAAACAGGCATGGCACACACAGTGGCTGCAGGTAGGGTACCCAACTCAGGGTGAGTGTGACTAGAAGTATGATCCAAAAGGCATCTAGCGATATACAGGACAGAAAGAGAAGGCAGGGAACAGTGGTAAGAAAGCATTCAAGGCAAAAGAAAACAGAGTGGGAATAAAAAAAATTTTTAAAAAAGATTGTAAAGCTGGGGCTGTAGAAGATGGCTTAGCAGTTAAAAGCCATTACTGCTTAAACATAAGGACCAGAGTTTAAATCCCATCAACCACGTAATAAGCTGGGTCTGGTGGTTTGAATGAGAAATGTCCCCTAAAGGCTCATGTACTTGAACACTTGATCCCCAGTTGGTAGAGCTGTTTGGAGAGGTTATGGAAACTACAGGAAGTACAGTCTTGTTGGAGGAAGTATGTCAGGTCATTGGGAGTTTATGATCTCATTAGACTTCCTGTTCTGTTTTTCTGCTTCCTGTCTGTGGATTAAAGTGTGACAGCCAGGTTCTTCCTCCTGTCACTGTGGTTTTCTAACTGTACCCATGCCTTTCCACCAGGATGGACTCTGTTCCTCCGGAACTGTAAGCCAAAGCAAACAGTTTGTTCCTTATGTTGCTTTTGTCAGAGTATTTCACATCACCGCAACAGAAAAGTAAGCAATACACTGGCCATCTCTAAAGTAACTCCAGTCCCAAGGGATCCAATGTCCTCTTCTGGTCTCTGCAGGCATACATACCACCATCCTCCCCTCCCCCCGCAAAAAAAAAAATATACATGCATGTAGACTTGAGCAGATAGATATTGGTATACACACAAAAATACATAAAACCAATTTTTAAAAAAGAAAAGAAAAGAGAATTATGGGCTAGGAATAGCAAGGACAATGTCGTGAAACACAAACACAAGACAGCAGGAAAAGAGGCAGAATAGGGTGGGACTCACATAAATCACAAAGCCTTCCATTCACTAACACAGTCAAGATAATCTGTTAAGGAAGTGAAATTACAAGCACTTCTGACCTGAAATATATTTACCATGGAGCAAGCTCCTGGCTGTATGCTCACCTGCAGGTATAGTCACGCAATTTATCTACATACAGGGTCAGGAGGATGGGCCGGAGCTCAGGCTCTAGAACAGCTGACAGCCATGCTCCCACCTGCTTCTTTACATTTAGGTGCAATGCTTTTGCACTTTATAGATGGGTGTGTAATGAACCCACAAGTTCCACAAACCCTTATTTAGTAACAGGTAGGGCTGCAAGAAACCCAGATTAAGAGAAAAATAATATTACAGATTCTTTATATTTACTTATCATCTGTCTTTCATTTCTTGCTGTCATCTACCTGTCTATCTATCATCTATCTTTATCTATCTCTCTATCAGCTAACTATAATCTTACTATCTATGTATCTATCTACTTATCAATCATCTATCTGTATTCTCAAATATCTATATTTCCACTCCCAATACAAACTCATTGCAAGACACATTTCAAGGACTTTAAAATAGCACACATAGTAGTTTCCTTTATTTTACTTAAGACTTCATCTTCCACAGTCAGTCATGGTCCAAAATTATTAATTGGGAAGTTCCAGAAATAAATAATCCATGTTTTAGATTGTACACTGATGTGATTTGCACAAAGACATGTCATGCTATTCTGCTCTATCTTGCCTGGAATGGGAGTGACCCCTTTGTCAGAGTTTCCACACTGTGTATGCTACCTGCCTGTTTTTCAGTATCACCAAACTGACTGCTTTAGTACCATTGTGTTTATGTTCCAGTATAATCCTCATCTTACTCAATAATGGCTCAAAGCATCACTGCAGTGTAACATATACACAGGGATCAGGGCTATCTTTATCTTTAGGCATCCACTCTGGGTCTTAAAATGTATCCATCGTGGATACAAGGGAATTACCTGTATTCACTACTTTTCTGATGCTGTGATAAAACATTGTGACCAAGGGAACTTATAAAAGGGGAGTTCATGTGAACTTACACTTCCAGGGTAAGAGTTCATAACGGTGGCAAAAGTGGCCAGAGAAGAAAGCCACGGGATCACATCTTGAAGCACACACAGGAAACAGAGATTGACTGGTAAGGGTTACAAACTCTCAAAGCCCACTCCCAGCGATGTGCTTCCTCCAATATGGCTACATCTCCTAAAACCTTCCAAAACAGTGCCACCAACTGGGGACAAAATGTCCAAATACTTGGAGCCTATGGGGACATTCTCATTCAAACTACCACACCACCAAATCCTAAGTAGCATTGTACACTGATATTACTGAAATATTAACCTCCTAGTGAGAGTGAAAGGATCTTTGCCAGTTCGAAAAAAATTTAAAGTCCTTTAAATATTTAGTTTTTAGGTTAAAACTTATTTGGGGGCAAATACTTTTCACAATGTATATATTATACTAGCACACTTGTGTAAGTAGACAATATTTAAATCCATAAACATACTGCAGCCATTTCAGTGAAGGCTTTGGCCTGGAAGGAATGTGGTAGCTTAGATGAGAACTGTCCACTACAGGCTTCAAGGATCTGAATATTTGGTCAGTTGATGGTGCAGCTTGGGGAAGTTCAAGAGTTTTGTTGCAGGAAGTATGTCACTGGGGGTGGGCTTTGAGAGTTCACAACCTTGTCCCACTTCCAGATTTGTTCACTCTGCTTCCTGTGTCTTCTCGAAGATGTGAGCACTCAGCTCTCTGCTCCGGCAGCCTCCTCCCCTGCCTCCCCCACAACCATGATGAACTCTTACTCCTCTTGAATCATAAACCCAATAAGCTTTTCTTTTGGCAAGTTGCCACTGTCATAGTGTTGTTTTTTTTTTTTTTTTTTTTTTAAAAAATTTTTTATTTATTTATGTGTATGAATGTACTGTTTTGCGTGTAGGTCTGTGCACCCGTGTCGTGCAATGCCGCGGAGGTCAGAAGTGGGTCTCGGAATCCCCTGGAACTGGAGTTCTCCTGGAATTGGAGTTACAGACGGTTCTCAGCCACCATGTGGGTGCTGGGGATCGAACCCTGGTCCTCTGCAAGAGCAGTCGGCACTCTTAACCACTAGGCCATCTCTCCAGCCCTGTCATAGTGTTTTTAACACAGCGACAGAGAAGTAGCTAATACACGTACACAATCAAAGCTGTTTAGAGACCACAGCTGTGGAACCAGAGCGGTTAAGAGCTGAAGGCTATGGTCAAATGCTACGTGGGGGTTGGTGAAGGTCAGAGGACAGCAAGCCTGAAGAGGGAATGTGGGCCAGGTCAAGCAAAACTCGAACAGAGCCTAGGTGTAAAGGTTGGGGAAGGTGAAGCTATTTGGAAGATAAAATGAGCAGATGGTGACTTGGCCTCAGTTCATACACTCCATGAAGGCACAGTCTGTGTTGTTTCAATAACTGTAGTCCTAGGACAGAATGTGTGCATTTACTAAATGTGGGTTAGCTTAGGGGAGGGTCTACGTGAGGCGTGAGTGGGAGCAAAAAAATTGGGGCTGATGCTGAGCTTGGGATCTCAAGGGTCTTGCTAAGTGGCAGTGTCACTACATGACTAGGAGATATGGGAAAGCCTCCAACAGTTATAGATGGGAGTAGTCTATATGAAGCCTCTGTGAATCCAGTCTATGTGTTGAAAATAAAATGGCAAGGCACAAAACTGGGAGCTAACAATGATTTTTATAAAAGTATTTCAAAATAATCAATATGAAAAAAATATGCAACTCTAGTATTAGTTATCTGAAAATAGTTTTTGAAAAAGATATAAACACACGAAGACAAACTTTGCTTAAGGAGAGAGAATCTATTAGCTACGGCTCAATAGCTTAGAAGTGGGAGGAGAAGGAAGCAAACCCCACATTACTTTCAGGGTATTAATGCTTCTTTTAAAAGAAACCCATTCGGTTGTGCAATATGGTGATATTTAGAACTTTGTGCTTCCTATTATGCTCGGTCAGGTGAGAATGTGGTCTCAAATGCATAAACAACAGCAGGTAAGTTTTATCTTCCAAGGTGAAGTAAAATGCTTCACATATCTGAGACAGTGTCAGGTGAAACAGATTCCTGCATTCAAGGAAGACTTTTAAAAGGTGAGAAAGGACAAATACACCGGAGTTGGAGGTTGGCATGTGTTCACCTCCTGCTGTAACCTCAGGTGTGGTTGGCACCCAGTTGACACTTCACTGGGCTCTTGAGACTGAAGGAGGTAGTAAGAGAGGTATACAGGAAGAAGGCAAAGAGAGAAAAGGGAAATAGGATTTCCCTAGGAGACAAGGGAAGAAGGAATAAGGGAGGGAGGACGCATGCAAGCAGGAAAGGTCACTATACTTCCATGTCTATATCCCTCACAGTGTAGAATAATGGAGTTTTCTGATATGATTTAATCACTCTTATATTCACAAGATCCTGAATCACTGAGACACATGATGTCGTCCCCTTAACCAAACTCTGCAAGACAGGATGCTCAGGCCATTAGCAAGTACCATGTCCTACATGGAGTTATCTTACTTGGCATAGGTCTTAGTAGATGGTGCACATCTGAAATGCTGTAAGCTTAAACCACGCTGTGTAGGTATTAATAATGCCACAAAAAGCCAGGGTCAAATTTCTGCTCTCTCAGAAAAAAATAAAATGATGACAAGGGTAAAAAGGCAATAGCTTCAAAATCCAATGGTTTCTCCATTAAACACCAACAGCAGGAAGCAGAGGCAGCAAGTTCTACTTTGCGAGTGGACCCAGACTCTAGACTGGGGATGAAACTGCTGCCGTTGACTGGACTTTCAGAACAGGAGAGATCCTGTCTGCTAAAACATCTACCTCACAATAGGCACATTTGGTGTAAACTGCAGCAGCTTGAAAACTATTGATCCAGAGCCCTAAATTAAAGAATAACAAGGAAACATATGTCCTTTTTTTCCCACAGAGACATTAACTTTTTCTTGCTTCAATGTTCATTTAACATCCTGTTTGTTCTGTACCAAATAAATTCCCTCATTGCCTAAAGGAGCCAGTTTCTAGCTTTTATAGTTACTTGGGACTTAGAGGTTACCTATTAAAATGTTCATTATAAGGTAGAAATCCTTTGAAAGCCATGCTGGCCAGAGGATCAAAAGGCAATGCCCTTTTTTTTTTTTTTTAATTTCTGTATGTGTATGAATGTAGTGTCTGCATGCAGGTCTGTGCACCCGTGTCGTGCAATGCCGCAGAGGTCAGAAGAGGGTTTCAGATTCCCCTGGAACTGGAGATCTCCTGGAGTTTCAGACGGTTCTTGGCCGCCATGTGGGTGCTGGGGATCGAACCCGGGTCCTCTGTAAGAGCGGTCGGCGCTCTTAACCGCTAGGCCATCTCTCCAGCCCGAAGTTTCTACTTTCAAAGGGGAACAGAAATCATCAGGACTGTGTAATCTGTGGGTTCTGGACAGCTGGGGCTGAAGAATCTGCTGTAAGTAACAAGGGACCAGAATCCAAAGTGATATCTTTGTTGTACTGGGACAATTGATGCTGGTTAGCTGAGGCTGAAAAATCAGCTGTAAGTAACAAGAGACCAGTATCACTGTGGTGAAATCTTCTGGGAAGAATTTCTTCAGGGTCAGCACACAGAAGCTGTGTTCCAGAAGGAGCCTGAGCCTCCATGTCAAGCCAGAAGGAGGACTTGGTAGTGTGTAAGAATCTCCTATATGGTTCTGGTGTTGAAATTTGAGGGGGTCACAGAGAGCAGCCGAGGCTTGGCACTGAGAGGTCAGGAAAGACGATTGGTGGAAGTGCACCTCGGTTGCAGTGGAGACCCCAGGATTATAGGGGTCATGGAGAGAAGCTGAGGCTTTGCACCAGGAGAGGTCAGAAGAGACCATTGGTGAAGGTGCTGCCTCAGTTTCAGTGGTGACTCCAGCTTGACTTTTTGAGACAGGGTCTCCCTGTAGCCCCAGCTGTCCTGGAAATCACTCTGTAGACCAGGCTGGCCTTGAACTCACAAGAGATCCACCTGCCTCTGCCTCCCAAGTGCTAGGATTTTAAAGGCGTGCGCCCACCACGCCCGCAACTGACAGTTTCTTAAAAAGAGAATTCAACATAAAAATATAAAAGTGCATGGATTCAGAAAACAAGCCTATTTAAAATGTTGTCATTAATATTATATTTAGTGTCTACATAGAGCAGTTACTAATACTGTTATAACTATTATACCCCACTAACTACTTAATAATCCATTAATAGATAAGCTCAGCTAGGCTGGTTTTCAGGCACTTTGAAATGTTCTCTTGTGGTTTATATCCTTAGTCCAAAGGAATATATATTTTTTATTTTATTCTTTTTCTTCTCCAAAATTAGGTCACATGAGAGGCTCCCTGCTTACCCTCCAGAGATTAGTTCAACTGTTTCCTAGTGACACCTCCTTAAAAAACGACCTCGGAGTGGGATACCTCCTGATGGGAGATAATGATGGTGCCAAGAAGGTTTATGAAGAGGTAAGCACTGTCGTGCTGAGTTATCTTGCATGGTAAGTTCAAGTGCTGTTTTGAAAATCACATGTAATATGCCCAGTATTTCATTCTCTTTATCTTCATTTAAATAGTATGTAAGGTACTACAGGAGTAAACATTCTGGACTTTGATTTTAAAACCAAAACCCATTTTTTTCTTTTTTCTCCCTTCTTTTAATCCCCCACCCCTATTGAGTCAAGGTTTCATAGCACAGGCTACCCTCAGACCCTAGCATATACTGCTACCTCAGCCTTCCAAGTACCACCATGCCCAATTTTTCTTACTTTTTATGTGTCTTGATATGGTGAATATCTGTTGTATAGGTTGGTCTCACGAAGCCAATGCAAGTGTCATGTACTTTATCTGCCATCCCCATTTTGACTAGAACATTTAAAATTTTAGTTAACACTAAAATATTAAACTTCAACTGTTATTATGAATTTTTTTAAAGCTTCTTATTTATCAGTCCATAGAAAACTTTCTAAGGGATTTTCTTTGTGATTGAGACAGAACTGAAGTTTTTGTAAATATCAAATTATAATCTTTTCTGGTTTTGCAGCGTGGGCCAATCAGGCCTAAGCAGTAGATTTTGCCCTTTTCAAAAGGGCATTGCCGGCTTGGAGATATGGCTCAGCGGTTTAAGAGCGCCGACCGCTCTTACAGAGGACCCAGGGTTTCGATCCCCAGCACCACATAAAAAGCAAAAGCAAAAAAAAAGAAACCGTCTAAAAAGAGCCTCCAAGTTCCAGGGCAATCTGAAACCCTCTTCTGACCTCTCTGCATTGCACGACTCACGGGTGCAAGACCTGCTGCCAGGACACTACATTCATTACACATACAGAAATTAAAAAAAAAAAAAAAAAAAGGGCATTGCTTTTAATCTTGGCCAGCTGCTTTCAAAGGATTTCTACCTTATAATGAACATTTTAATAGGTAACCTCTAAGTCCCAAGTAACTATAAAAGCTAGAAACTGGCTCCTTTAGGCAATGAGGGAATTTATTTGGTACAGAACAAACAGGATGTTAAATGAACATTGAAGCAAGAAAAAGTTAATGTCTCTGTGGGAAAAAAAGGACATATGTTTCCTTGTTATTCTTTAATTTAGGGCTCTGGATCAATAGTTTTCAAGCTGCTGCAGTTTACACCAAATGTGCCTATTGTGAGGTAGTGTTTTAGCAGACAGGATCTCTCCTGTTCTGAAAGTCCAGTCAACGGCAGCAGTTTCATCCCCAGTCTAGAGTCTGGGTCCACTCGCAAAGTAGAACTTGCTGCCTCTGCTTCCTGCTGTTGGTGTTTAATGGAGAAACCATTGGATTTTGAAGCCTTGCCTTTCTCACCCTTGCATCATCTTTCTTTTTTTCTGAGAGATGCATAAATTTGACCCTGGCTTTTTGTGGCATTATTAATACCTACACAGCGTGGTTTAAGCTTACAGCATTTCAGATGTGCACCATCTACTAAGACCTATGCCAAGTAAGATAACTCCATGTAGGACATGGTACTTGCTAATGGCCTGAGCATCCTGTCTTGCAGAGTTTGGTTAAGGGGACGACATCATGTGTCTCAGTGATTCAGGATCTTGTGAATATAAGAGTGATTAAATCATATCAGAAAACTCCATTATTCTACACTGTGAGGGATATAGACATGGGAAGTATAGGACCTTTCCTGCTTGCAGCGTACTCCTCCTTATTCCTTTTCCCTTGTCTTCCTAGGGAAATCCTACTTTTCCCTTTTCTCTCTTTGCCTTCTTCCTGTATACCTCTCTTACTACCTCCTTCAGTCTCAAGAGCCCAGTGAAGTGTCAACTGGGTGCCAACCACACCTGAGGTTACAGCAGGAGGTGAACACATGCCAACCTCCAACTCCGGTTGCGTATTTGTCCTTTCTCACCTTTTAAAAGTTCTTCCTTGAATGCAGAGAATCTGTTATTCACCGTGCACTGTCTCAGATATGTGAAGCATTTTACTTCACCTTGGAAGATAAAACTTACCTGCTGTTGTTTATGCATTTGAGACCACATTCTCACCTGACCGAGCATAATAGGAAGCACAAAGTTCTAAATATCACCATATTGCACAACCGAATGGGTTTCTTTTAAAAGAAGCATTAATACCCTGAAAGTAATGTGGGGTTTGCTTCCTTCTCCTCCCACTTCTAAGCTATTGAGCCGTAGCTAATAGATTCTCTCTCCTTAAGCAAAGTTTGTCTTCTGTGTTTATATTCTTTTTCAAAAACTATTTTCAGATAACTAATACTAGAGTTGCATATTTTTTTCATATTGACTTATTTTGAAATACTTTTATAAAAAATCACTTGTTAAGCTCCCAGTTTTGTGCCTTGCCGATTTTATTTTCAACACATAGACTGGATTCACAGAGGCTTCATATAGACTACTCCCATCTATAACTGTTGGAGGCTTTCCCATATCTCCTAGTCATGTAGTGACACTGCCACTTAGCAAGACCCTTGAGATCCCAAGCTCAGCATCAGCCCCAATTTTTTTTGCTCCCACTTCACGCCTCACGTAGACCCTCCCTAAGCTAACCCACATTTTAGTAAATGCACACATTCTGTCCTAGGACTACAGTTATTGAAACAACACAGATCTGTGCCTTCATGGAGTGTATTGAACTGAGGCCAAAGTCACCATGCCTCCATTTTTTATCTTCCAAATAGCTTCACCTTCCCCAACCTTTACACCTAGGCTCTGTTCGAGTTTTGCTTGACCTGGCCCACATTCCCTCTTCAGGCTTGCTGTCCTCTGACCTTCACCAACCCCCACGTAGCATTTGACCATAGCCTTCAGCTCTTAACCGCTCTGGTTCCACAGCTGTGGTCTCTAAACAGCTTTGATTGTGTACGTGTATTAGCTACTTCTCTGTCGCTGTGTTAAAAACACTATGACAGGTGCTGGAGATGATGGGCCTAGTGGTTAAGGTGCCACTTGCTCTTGCCAGAGGACCAGGGTTCGTCCCAGCACACACATGGATGGCTGAGAACCGTCGTAACTCCAATTCCAGGAGGACTCCAGTTCCAGGGGATTCCGGAGGACCCACTTCTGACCTCCGCGGCATTGCAACGACACGGTGCAGACCTACACGCAAACCAGTACTCATACAATAAATAAATAAAAAATTTTTTAAAAATTATAAAAAAAAAACAAAAAAACAACCACTATGGACAGTGGCAACTTGCCAAAAGAAAAGCTTATTGGGTTTATGATTCAAGAGGAGTAAGAGTTCATCAGGGTTGTGGGGGAGGCAGGGGAGGAGGCTGCCGGAGCAGAGAGCTGAGTGCTAACATCTTCGAGAAGACCACAGGAAGCAGAGGGAGCAATCTGGAAGTGGGACAAGGTTGTGAACTCTCAAAGCCCACCCCAGGACATTACTTCCTGCAACAAAACTCTTGAACTTCCCCAAGCTGCACCATCAACTGACCAAATATTCAGATCCTTGAAGCCTGTAGTGGACAGTTCTCATCTAAGCTACCACATTCCTTCCAGGCCAAAGCCTTCACTGAAATGGCTGCAGTATGTTTATGGATTTAAATATTGTCTACTTACACAAGTGTGCTAGTATAATATATACATTGTGAAAAGTATTTGCCCCCAAATAAGTTTTAACCTAAAAACTAAATATTTAAAGGACTTTAACTTTTTTTCGAATTGGCAAAAGCTCCTTTCACTCTCACTAGAGGTAATATTTCAGTAATCTCAGTGTACACTGCTACTTAGGATTTGTGTGTGTGTGTGTTAGTTTGAATGAGAATGTCCCATAGGCTCCAAGTATTTGGACATTTTGTCCCCAGTTGGTGCCACTGTTTTGGAAGATTTTAGGAGGTGCAGCCATATTGGAGCGGAAGCACATCGCTGGGCGTGGGCTTTGAGAGTTTGTAACCCTTACCAGTCAATCTCTGTTTCCTGTGTGTGCTTCAAGATGTGATCCCTTGGCTTTCTTCTCTGGCCACTTTTGCCACCGTTATGAACTCTTACCCTGGAAGTGTAAGTTCACATGAACTCCCCTTTTATAAGTTCCCTTGGTTCACAAATGTTTTATCACCAGCAACAAGAAAAGTAGTGAATACAGGTAATTCCCTTGTATCCACGATGGATACATTTTAAGACCCAGAGTGGATGCCTAAAGATAAAGATAGCCCTGATCCCTGTGTATATGTTACACTGCAGTGATGCTTTGAGCCATTATTGAGTAAGATGAGGATTATACTGGAACATAAACACAATGGTACTAAAGCAGTCAGTTTGGTGATACTGAAAAACAGGCAGGTAGCATACACAGTGTGGAAACTCTGACAAAGGGGTCACTCCCATTCCAGGCAAGATAGAGCAGAATAGCATGACATGTCTTTGTGCAAATCACATCAGTGTACAATCTAAAACATGGATTATTTATTTCTGGAACTTCCCAATTAATAATTTTGGACCATGACTGACTGTGGAAGATGAAGTCTTAAGTAAAATAAAGGAAACTACTATGTGTGCTATTTTAAAGTCCTTGAAATGTGTCTTGCAATGAGTTTGTATTGGGAGTGGAAATATAGATATTTGAGAATACAGATAGATGATTGATAAGTAGATAGATACATAGATAGTAGATTATAGTTAGCTGTAGAGAGATAGATAAAGCTAGATGATAGATAGACAGGTAGATGGACAGAAGAAATGAAAGACAGTCTGATAAGTAAATCTAAAGAATCTGTTAATATTATTTTTCTCCTTAATCTGTGGGTTTATTGCAGACCTTACCTGTTACTAACTAAGGGTTTGTGGGAACTTGTGGCTTTCATTACATACCCACTATAAAGTGCCAAAAGCATGCCACCTAAATGTAAAGAAGCACTGTGGGCGCATGGTGTCAGCTGTTCGAGCCTGCGTCCGGCCCATCTTCCTGGCCCCTGTATGTGATAAATTGCGTGACTATACCTGCAGGTGAGCATACAGCCAGGAGCTTGCTCCATGGTAAATATATTTCAGGTCAGAAGTGCTTGTAATTTCACTTCCTTAACAGATTATCTTGACTGTGTTAGTGAATGGAAGGCTTTGTGATTTATGTGAGTCCCACCCTATTCTGCCTCTTTCTGTGTCTGTGTTTGTGTTTCAGACATTGTCCTTGCTTTTCAGTCATAATCTTTTTCTTTTCTTTTTTTAACAATGGTTTTATGTATTTTGTGTGTATACCAATATCTATCTGCTCAAGTCTACATGGCATGTATACTTTTTTTTTTTGCCGGGGGGGAGGGAGGATGGTGGTATGTATGCCTGCAGAGCCCAGAAGAGGACATTTTGGATCCTTTTGGACTGGAAGATTTACTTTAGAGATGGCCAGTGTATTGCTACTTTTCTGTTGCGGTGAGTTGAAATACTCTGACAAAAGCAACATAAAGAAGAAAGAAAGTTTCTTTGGCTTAACAGTTACGGAGGAACCAGAGTCATCCTGGTTGGAAGGCATGGAGTTACAGTTAGAAACCACGTGACAGGAGGAGACCTGGCTGTCACACTTTAAATCAACAGACAGGAAGCAGAAAAGAAAATAACAGAACAGAAGTCTATGATATCATAAACTTCCAATGACTGACATACTTCCTCCAACAAGTGTACTTCCTTGTGTTTCCCTAACCTCTCCAAAAGCCTCTACACTGGGGCTCAAGCTGTTCAAGTACCTGAGGGGGGGGGGGGGGGGCCCTTTTTTTTTTTTTAGGGACAATTTCTCATTCAAACCACCAGACCCAGCTTATTACGTGGTTGATGGGATTTAAACTCTGGTCCTTATGTTTAAGCAGTAATGGCTTTTAACTGCTAAGCCATCTTTACAGCCCCAGATTTACAATCTTTTTTCAAATTTTTTTTTTATTCACTCTGTTTTCTTTGCCTGAAATGTTTTTCCCCTGTTTCCCTGCCTTCTCTTTCTGTCCTGTATATCGCTAGATGCCTTTTGGATCATACTTCTAGTCACACTCACCCTGAGTTGGGTACCCTACCTGCAGCCACTGTGTGTGCCATGCCTGTTTCTGTGAGCTGTGCTACCGTGTTCTGTCATCATTGTTTGAGGCAACATGTCTCCCTGGCTTGACTAAAAGCTGAAAGGAGAGAGTAATTCATTCCTGTTTGTCTATCTGGGGCATAGGAGAGTTCCATGTATTCTGAGACACCTAGTAAATGATTAAATTTATTAGCTACTTCACAATGGCTGTGTGCCTACAGTAGGCAGAAGTGCTATCTATGTAGCTGCAATAATTATAATGATTTCTGCATAGCAGTGCAGGCAGAATCGATGTGAGCTGACTCTGTTCAATCCCCAAGGCATAGTCTAAGCCCAGGCTCTAGTTTGGGCCCCACGAGCCAAAGAAGCAGAGCTCATGTTTCAGGATCTCTTACTTGGTACAGCCCAGCATGTACCCCTTCATACATTTTACAGAGTTCCTATGAGGAACCCTGCCACCTAGCCCAGGGAATGAACGATGAGTGGAACAGACATGCTGGGAAGGGAACAAGCATTCAAATGGTTGAGATGGTGATGAGTACTTGAAGAAAACTCAGGCTAAAGAACTTGCTAAGGCTGGGTGGGGTCTGTTTTACTAGTTGGGGGATGGCCTGGGGTAGAATGCACTGAAATAGTGTAGTGACCTTTGACCAGGGGCCTTCTCACCCAGGTAAAGGGATGCTGGAGAGAAGTGACTGAGCCAGAGGAGCGCTGAGTACTGTGGCAGGGGTGTCTTGGGCTTGCTGTGAGCAGCAAAGGAGTCTGCTTTGTCTCAGAGGGTCAGGAAGAGCAGAGCCAGGCAGGTGGAGACCTTCGAGGTTGTTCTTTATTGATCTTTCCCTCTGAGTGAAATGAACCTGAAGGATGAGATCTGATCAAATGTAAGTGGGATCCCTTGGGGTCCCATGTGGAGAATGACAGGGGCACAGAGGTTCAGCAAGTAAGGAGGGTCCTGTTAGAAAGGCAGGAAAGGAGTAGGTTTGGAGGTTGTTTTGTTGTGTTTCTTATAGTCATGATTTTTTTTAATTTTATTTAGTTATTTATTTATTTTATTATTTTGTCTTTTTTGAGGACAGTCGTCTCCCTGTATCCCCACCTGTCCTGCAACTCTCTATGTACACCAGGCTGGCCTTGAACTTGTCAGGAGATCCTCCTGCCTTTGCCCAGAGGGCTTGGATTAAAGGCAAAATGCAATTAAATATGCATTGAAGGTTATGGTGGTAATGGGCGAGCTACAGGCCCAACCAGACGAAAGCTTACAGTGTGTGCAGGGAGGCCAGCAGTGGCTTGGAGTCCCCTTTGTGGGGACCTTTCACTTCCTGTGTCAGGACCCCTGGTGGCTGTGACTTCCCTTTTCCGAACCAGCTGATAAAGCGAAGCAACGGCCATCTCCCCAAAGGGTCTCTTAAATGCTTCTTCATCTTCCCTTTTGTTTTGTAAATTCATTTGGCCAAGTAGCTTCACAAGTTAATTATTTTTATTTCTCATGGTCTCATATTTAATTTAGGGCACTTTGCAATAATTTATCTTTAACTCAAATACATGCATATACTAATAAAGAAATTGCTTATGTAGTTTCCATTGAAATTTCACCTGGGTTTATCACAAGACACATTGGATTTGCTTCCCCAATTTTTTTTTCACACACAGTGTTTAAGCTTTGTATCTCTAAATAACATTATACTTCCAAAAGTTTGCACAAATAGGACAGAGGTTGCACACTAGGGTCTCCGGCCACTCTGTACACAGCCTCAGTACAGAATCAAAGAAGAATTTGACTCTAGTGCCACAACAGTCTCACCTAGAGGTTAGACTGCAGGGTTCTCCCAGTATCCCTGCCCAGGACATTCAAGGTACCTCACGGTCCTGGCATCTCTTGATCTGCTCAGCTTGTGATGGTTGCTCAGGGATTTTACATGCTATACTTTTGATAAGTACAGACAACAGGCTGGTGGGTTGTGTCTGTTGAATCCTTCCATACAGTTCAATTCTGGGGTCCAGGCCAGTCCCAAGAGCAATGCTGTGTCCTCTGGATGTGATATAGGATCCAGAGTGCAGCAAGTCTCATTGCTTGGCATGGATGGGTTAGTCACGGTGATGAAACCCGCAATGCTAGTTGATTTCCCTTTGTCATCACCACCACTTGGAGCAGATTCTTTTCATGTCACACTTTGCCACTAACTTCAGTGACCACTGATGAAACTTCTTGAATGAGTGGATCCTGATATATTTAGGCTTGTATGTTACCATCGTATAATAACCATGCCTTTAATAAAGCACAACAAATTCAGAACAGTTTTCTCTAATCACTAAGAAAAATAAAATCAAACTCATTGAAGCCGTATCATTTGACAGGTATTTCGCTGACTCGTGCTGCTACAGCCATGCTCCAGCACTTCCTGCCTTCTCATTCATGACTTTATTTAGTGTGTAAATGTGAAAGGCATATTGAGTTGAGAGCTGAAGGGCTGTTTACATTTAATCATAGCAGTGTTCTACCACGGTGTTTGAAGGTGTAACATCATAATCCAGTCCAAGTACAGCAAAACCAATTAAAATATGTGTGACAATCATTTGTACAGCTTCTGTACTGTCACAATAGCTCTTTGTTTTCTTGGCGTAAGTTTGAGGCAGGTGAAACAAACGATGGCTTTGTAAAGTGAACTAGGGGGGGGTGGGGGGGGGGGGCATTCATCCTAAAGGAGAAGAACAAGATTGCTGAGAGCATTCCCTACCTGAAGGTAACTGTCATTACTCTTCCTGTCTTCTTTCCCTTCCTTTCTGTGGGACTGCTGAGGCATTCCCTACCTGAAGGTAACTGTCATTACTCTTCCTATCTTTCTACCCTTCCTTTCTTGGACTGCTGAGAGCATTCCCTACCTGAAGGTAAGTGTCATTACTCTTCCTGTCTTTCTACCCTTCCTTTCTTGGACTCTTTTGGACCCCCTTGATGGTGGCTTCTGGACTGACTGGCATGCACAACTGAGTCTTCTGGTATCGGAATGCAATGCACACCCCGTGACTGCAGCATTCACAACACTGGGACGAAAACTGCAACACAGACAATGTAAGGAAAGGTTTATTTTCACTCATTGGTTTCAGGAAGTTTCAGGTCTGGCATGTGGGTGGCATATCAGAGCTATCCGTGTTACCACCACGTGCAGAGGCTTCATCACCGTGTTATGCCGAGCCTATTGTGTCGCACCATTGTGGCAGACAGCTTCATCATCTTGGTATGCCCGAGCTTTCATAGTGTCACACTGCTGACAGAGGCCTTTCCTCATCTGTGGTCTGCCCGAGCTTTATCTTGTAACACCAGTGTGGTAGAGGCTTCCTCATCTGTGGTATGCCCGAGCTCATCGTGTCATACCACGTGGCAGAGGCTTCCTCATCTGTGGTATGCCCGAGCTATCATGTTACACCATGTGGCAGAGGCTTCCTCATCCGTGGTATGCCCGAGCTATTGTGTCGCACCATGTGGCAGAGGCTTCCTCATCTGTGGTATGCCCGAGCTCATAGTGTCACACTGCGTGACAGAGGCTTCCTCATCTGTGGTATGCCCGAGCTCATCGTGTCACACCACGTGGCAGAGGCTTCCTCATCCGTGGTATGCCAGAGCTCATGGTGTCATGGTGTGTGGCAGAGGCTTCCTCATCCGTGGTATGCCAGAGCCCATGGTGTCATGGTGCGTGGCAGAGGCTTCCTCATCTGTGGTATGCCAAAGCTCATGGTGTCATGGTGGGTGGCAGAGGCTTCCTCATCTGTGGTATACCGGAGCTCATGGTGTCACGGTGCGTGGCAGAGGCTTCCTCATCCATGGTATGCCAGAGCCCACGGTGTCATGGTGCGTGGCAGAGGCTTCCTCATCTATGGTATACCGGAGCTCATGGTGTCACGGTGCGTGGCAGAGGCTTCCTCATCCGTGGTATGCCAGAGCCCACGGTGTCATGGTGCGTGACAGAGGCTTCCTTATCTGTGGTATGCCAGAGCTCATGGTGTCATGGTGTGTGGCAGAGGCTTCCTCATCCGTGGTATGCCAGAGCCCACGGTGTCATGGTGTGTGGCAGAGGCTTCCTCATCTGTGGTATGCCGGAGCTCATGGTGTCACGGTGCGTGGCAGAGGCTTCCTCATTCGTGGTATGCCAGAGCCCACGGTGTCATGGTATGTGGCAGAGGCTTCCTCATCTGTGGTATGCCGGAGCTCATGGTATCACAGTGTGTGGTAGAGGCTTCCTCATCTGTGGTATGCCAAAGCTCATGGTGTCACGGTGCGTGGCAGAGGCTTCCTCATCCATGGTATGCCAAAGCTCATGGTATCATGGTGCGTGGCAGAGGCTTCCTCATCTGTGGTCCCTGACCACTAAACAAAGAATTAGAAGCCGGTATGACTTTTAAGGCCCATCCCTGGTGACTTGCCACTGGTCAGCAAGTTCCACAGCCTCCCAAACAGCACTGCAAGCTGGGGCCAAAACCCAGGAGCCTGTGGGTAGACAGTTCCGATTTTTAACCATCTGAGCAGCTAGTATTTGGGAAAGACTTTATGATGGAATTCCTACAACTAAAGTTGCTGTAATTGTTTTCAATATATTATTTAATTTTGTACATTTATACAAAACTCTTCACACCTTTATACCCCTCTCCAATTCCCTTTTCCCCCGAATTTGTATACATGTTAAAGCCTAGCAATTCAAGTTTGTGAACCCAGAAGTTCCTCAGTGCCGGTTCAGCCACTGGTTGTCTAGTCAGCCTATCTAGACTCTCTCCCTTAAATCGGCTTCCCGTGTGGAACTAGAAAATATTATACTCGGGAAAACAACGTATGTACTCTCTCATTTGTACATCTTAGCACCAAATCCTTACACGTGAGCTATTATGTCTGATATAACAGAAGAAGCCAGGAAAAATGGAAAGGAACCTGGGGTGGGGGGTAGTAGAGGGTAGAGGAAAGAGCCCAGAGAGTGGGTTGGTTAGTAGGAAAACCAGGTGTTTGCAAGGGGGAAATGGGGGAAGGTGGGGGTGTTCAGCTGGGAAGAGAAGAGGGAAGTACACACAGGAAACCATGGGGTAAAGGGGAAGGAGCTCAGAGAAGGAGGATGAGAGCAGACCTGCGTGTGTTTCAAGGGGGAAAAGTGGAGTACTTTAAATTGGAGAGGAAAGAAGAAGTTTAGGGCAAGGAGAGAGGAGATATAAACGCTTAGATGGATGTTAGATTGTTTCGTGAGAAAAGAGAGGGAGCAGCATTAGCCTAAAAACACACTGAAAAGTACACATGCAACATCTGAACACGAGTGCATGTGTTATAGCTGAAGGCTGTATGACAAGGAAGACAGTACTAGACAGGAGAAAGCTCCCTTAGAGTTGTCGGCCAAGGCAGTCCAAGAGACTCCCCCCAAAACACAGACTATTTCCATAGCCCATGATTGTCTCCCAGAACTTGAAAATAATTACCCTGTGTTGGTGAAAGACAGTAACGTTCAGACACAGAAACTTGGCATCATGGAGCAGGCGTGACCCGGAAGCCTCCTTCCTGAAGACAAACTATCAGAGTATCAAAAGATACTATGCAAACTGCCAAAGGAGAAAAATCAATCAATGGTCCAACCCCCAGTTTAAAGCCTAAGAACCACAACAATAAATAGCAGAACCAACTATAGCGGTGCAGTCGTGGAACTTTTATCCTCTGAGGGTACTTACTGTTCTTTTTTTTTATTTGCACTCATTACATTATATCAAAAATAAGGGTTTTCATGCTTTGCACATTTCTCGTTCTTTTTTTCTAGATTTCGTTTTTATTTCTTTTTAAACGAAATCATAACCCATGTTTTTTAAGAAAAGTATATTTTTAATATGTTTAGTGTGGTGTTGTGACATTTCCTAGCAAGGGGCTTAATCAAATTGCAGAGCCCCCCCTTGCCCTAGCGAACTCATGAAATCTTTAATCATTCCTGCTAAGTCTATCCAGTCAAGTTTTACCGGCCAATCACAATGTCCTCCCTGCAACATCATCACTGGAGTCTAGTCAGTCATCTAGAATCTTAAGTAATGGCCTACTCTCCACACACACCAGCCATTAACACTCACAGTTCCCTTTCAAAAGGAGTTCTCAGTCTAGGGCTAGCCCACCATCCATTTCTCTTGCTCCACTCCAAGAACTTGTCTGAGTTGGCATCAGTCCTGTGCCTGATCAGTTGTGATTATCACACAAGTTCACAAGTGCAAGCTTCCAGCTGCCTGAAAGCCTCTGCTTCCCTCTGTTCATGAACCAACCCTCGCTCATACAATCTTTCTGCCCACTCTTCGGCAATGATCCCTGAGTTGGGTGGTTGAGGTTTAATACAGGAGTCTTTTATTTTTTTTAAATAGGAGTCTTATCCAGGGACACACCCTCTGCAGTTTCTTATTCTCTACTTTTTGGACAGTTGTGGCCTTCTGTGTCTGCATTACAACACCCTATTGTTTGAGGAAGCTTCACTGGGTGGAATTGAGGGATGCACTTATATTCTTTCTGCCCCTTATTCTGCACTGTTCCCATGAGTTTAGGTTAGCAGTTCAACTGTAGATTGTTGTCACCTAGGATTGGTCCATCTTTCAAATCCCCTGTCTATCTATACGACAATTTAAATTTCTTATCATACGCTAAATGTGGAATTATCTTTTACAGACAAGCACACTGTATACCACTTGTCCAAAAGATGCTTTTTGCAATACATGGAGGCTACTGCAGAACCCCACAACTAGTCAGAAGAGAATATGCATGTGAAAGACAAAAGTCGTATTTAAATTACCCTGCTCCTCATCTTCTCAGTGGTTTCTTCCTGTATTTTCCTTTTCCCTTCCCCCTACTTCCTGAGATTTGACTTTCTGTTTCGCAGCCTTCGTCCACCTTTTGCCCAATGATAACCACCTCGCTGGGGTGATGCCCACATGGACATCCGTGCCATTAGCTCTTTCCCGCTGCATTTCTTCAATGTACATGACGTATTTCTTCCTGTAGACTTGGACCACTTTGCCAACTGTCTGACCTTGTAGTGTTTTTACACAACTCTGAACTTCTGTCCTATCAAATGGGCCACAACTTTTACGTTATACTTTGTTCAGCTCTTTGGAAACACTAAAGACATCAATCTTCCTCTCAATGTGAGAAAGTGCATTGAAATGCCTTTTAAGGTTTTTGCTTCGGTCAGCCCCCCACATAAGGGGCTGGAGCGATGGACCCCTGGTTAGGTCGCAACTGGCTTAGCTCTTGCGCACTGGGTTCGTTTCCCAGCACCTCCATGATGGCTAAAAACTGTCTACAACTCAAGTTCTGTAAAATTTGATTCCCTCTTCTGGCCACTACAGCGCACTGATGCATATGGCACCTTTACACACATGACATTAAAACACTCATACACATAAAATATACAGAACTAAAAAGTTTTTAAAAAGTCATAAAGAGGCCAGGCGTGGTGGCACCCCTTTCTTTTAATCCTAGCAATTGGGAGGCAGAAGAGGCAGGTGGACTTGTGAGTTCAAGGCCAGCCTGTCTAAAAGTGAGTTCCCAGGACGCTGGGGCTATAGGGAGACCCTGTTGGGAAAAGACAAAAAAAAAAACAGTCATAGGGGATTGCAATTTCTTGTTGTGGAATGCTGTTCTAGCATTACACAGCTTACTTGTTTTCTTTTTCCCAGTGTGTGTTTGTGTGTTGTTGTGTGTGGTGTATTCAAGTTACCTGTGTTAGTGCAGTGCCACACCTTTGTGGACGGCCCGACAATGGTCAAGCCCAGAAGATGCCCTGCCTAGTATTTTTTATTGAATATTTGCAATTTTCTTTTTTTTCACATAAAATTATCTTATATGAAAATCAAAAAAAAAAAAAAAAAAAAAATCTAGACCTGTGTTCCCCTCCCTACCCTCCCACCCCACCAGAGGTCATACACTCTNAAAAAAAAAAAAAAAAGAAACTGTCAGTTATCAATTCCTTATCGGAAATGTTTTGCTGAAATAATTTTGGTTAATTAACTTCAAAATCATAGCTAGAGGTTAGATGATGAAAACTCGGTATAACAGGGGCATGGGACAGAGCTTCATCGAGGGTTTCATCTCCATCTAAGGGGCACTTGTCTCTAGGAAGTGTTGCAGAGATGACATCTTCCAGTGTTATGGGAGCCTCTGCTGGACAACAGGCTTCAGTGCAAGCCCAGCTTCAGTTCAACAGGGCTTTAAGATGGAAATGTCTGACTTTGTTCTTTGTCACAATTAGAGACACAAACTATATAGGAAAAAAAATGTGCTAAAAAAGACTGACATATGCAAAAACAAACAAACAAACAAACAAACAAACAAACAAAAAACTACCCTAAAGGGATTAGCTGCCTGCAAGAGGAATAGCAGCTGCAAAGAACTCAGTCAGGGACGGAGGGTGTCTGCCTCACTAGCCACCTACAAAGGAGTCAGTCAGGGACGGAGGGTGTCTGCCTCACTAGCCACCTACAAAGGAGTCAGTCAGGGACGGAGGGTGTCTGCCTCACTAGCGACCTGCCTAGCAGACCCACAGTCTGTGGCCCCATCGCTAGCCAATCTTGTTGAATCCAAACCCCAGAGTCCTTTGCTCAGCTAGGCATTCCCTCTCTTGCAAATCAGTGTTGCTTCTCTGTGCACTTCCTGCTCATGGCCGGCCCATCTAGGCTCACGCTTTCCTTCTGATTCTGAACTCCTGAGAAATGACATCAGTACAGAAGAAAATGCCTACTGCAGGTAGCTGGTGTCTATCTCTTCCACTCTGTCATCAGGACCTCTGCTCTACTGTGAGCCAACCTCTTCTCCCTGCCACTTCAGAATCTTCTGTCCAGTTGTCTGGGGACCTCCTCGAGTGACCTTGATTCTCCTTTTAGCAGACTGAGGTGAGAGAGTTTAGATATCTCCATGGGCAGTTTTCTGTTAGGGCTCAGAGACAAGGGAAGCACCTGACACGGAATTTAAGAGGTAATCCCCCTCCCTGAAATATGCAATTCTGAGTTGAATATTTTAATAAAATCTTTTTAAAAATTAATGTAAAAATTCACGATGAACAAATTTTTTTGTATGTGTGCAGTGGAGGAGAGGGGGCGACTTTGGGTGCCCTTACCCAGGAATGATCTGCCTTGGATTTATTTTTTGTTTGCTTGCTTGTTTTCGAGACAAGCCTGAAGTCCATGCGTGGTTCTAGGATAGCTGGCCCAGCAGCTCCGGAGATCTGGTGCTCTCCGCAACACCAGCACTGGGATCCTGGCCTTTTAGTTTCCATTTGGGTTCTGGGAATCAAACTCAGTTCCTCATGTGTGTGTAGCACACACTGTACTAGCTGAGCTATTTCTCCAACCCCAAATATTAGTATTTAAAGACAGAATCAGCAAATAGTGCTAACCAGAGCCCCATGGGGCCTGGTGAGTGCCTGGTTCGCTTCCCTGTGGTTCCGCCCAGCATCTTCAGTCCTGTGCTTGGAGCTTCCCTGGGACTGCTCTTTCTGAACAAAAGCCAACTGAGCGTGTCTTAGTGTTTCCTCCTGTCCCACTTTTTATCAACTACAAAAGTGATGCAGCTACCCTGTAGCCATTCCTCAGAAAGCCGATGACAGGGTCAGTGAGGCTGCCAGAGCCACCTTGAAGTGACTTGAGAGTCTACCCATGTATCTGCCCACATGGTGCAATCACATACATGCAGTGACGTGAGAGTCCACCTGTGTAACTGCCCGCATGGTGCAATCACATACATGCAGTGACGTGAGAGTCCACCTGTGTAACTGCCCACTTGGTGCAATCACATACATGCAAGTGACGTGAGTCCACCTGTGTAACTGCCCACATGGTGCAATCACATACATGCAAGTGACGTGAGAGTCCACCTGTGTAACTGCCCGCATGGTGCAATCACATACATGCAGTGACATGAGAGTCCACCTGTGTAACTGCCCACATGGTGCAATCACATACACACAAGTGACATGAGAGTCCACCCGTGTAACTGCCCACATGGTGCAATCACATACATGCAGTGATGTGACAGTCCACCCGTGTAACTGCCCGCAGGGTGCAATCACATACATGCAAGGGATGTGAGACTCCACCCGTGTAACTGCCCACATGGTGCAATCACATACATGCAGTGACGTGAGAGTCCACCTGTGTAACTGCCCGCATGGTGCAATCACATACATGCAGTGACGTGAGAGTCCACCTGTGTAACTGCCCACTTGGTGCAATCACATACATGCAAGTGACGTGAGTCCACCTGTGTAACTGCCCACATGGTGCAATCACATACATGCAAGTGACGTGAGAGTCCACCTGTGTAACTGCCCGCATGGTGCAATCACATACATGCAGTGACATGAGAGTCCACCTGTGTAACTGCCCACATGGTGCAATCACATACACACAAGTGACATGAGAGTCCACCCGTGTAACTGCCCACATGGTGCAATCACATACATGCAGTGATGTGACAGTCCACCCGTGTAACTGCCCGCAGGGTGCAATCACATACATGCAAGGGATGTGAGACTCCACCCGTGTAACTGCCCACATGGTGCAATCACATACATGCAGTGACGTGACAGTCCACCCGTGTAACTGCCTGCAGGGTGCAGTCACATACATGCAAGGGACGTGAGACTCCACCTGTGTAACTGCCCACATGGTGCAATCACATACATGCAGTGATGTGAGAGTCCACCTGTGTAACTGCCCGCATGGTGCAATCACATACATGCAAGTGACGTGAGAGTCCACGCGTGTAACTGCCCGCATGGTGCAATCACATACATGCAAGTGACGTGAGAGTCCACGCGTGTAACTGCCCGCATGGTGCAATCACATACATTCAAGTGACGTGAGACTCCACCCGTGTAACTGCCCACATGGTGCAATCACATACATGCAAGTGACGTGAGACTCCACCTGTGTAACTGCGTGCATGGTGCAATCACATACATGCAGTGATGTGAGTCCACCTATGTAACTGCCCACAGGGTGCAATCACATACATGCAGTGACGTGAGTCCATCTGTGTAACTGCCCGCAGGGTGCAATCACATACATGCCAGTGACGTGAGAGTCCACCGTGTAACTGCCCACATGGTGCAATCACATACATGCAGTGACGTGACAGTCCACCCGTGTAACTGCCCACAGGATGCAATTACATAAATGCAAGTGATGTGAGACTCCACCCGTGTAACTGCCCACATGGTGCAATCACATACACGCAAGTGACATGAGAGTCCACCCGTGTAACTGCCCACAGGGTGCAATCACATACATGCAGTGACGTGAGTCCACCTGTGTAACTGCCCACAGGGTGCAATCACATACATGCAAGTGACATGAGACTCCACCCATGTAACTGCTCACATGGTGCAATCACATACATGCAGTGATGTGAGTCCACCTGTGTAACTGCCTGCATGGTGCAATCACATACATGCAGTGACGTGAGTCCACCTGTGTAACTGCCCACAGGGTGCAATCACATACACGGAGTGATGTGAGAGTCCACCTGTGTAACTGCTCACAGGGTGCAATCACATACATGCAGTGACGTGAGTCCACCTGTGTAACTACCCTCAGGGTGCAATCACATACATGCAGTAACATGACAGTCCACCCGTGGAACTGCCGGCATGGTGCAATCACATACATGCAAGTGACGTGAGAGTCCACCTGTATAACTGCCCGCATGGTGCAAACACATGCATGCAGTGACATGACAGTCCACCCGTGTAACTGCCTGCATGGTGCAATCACATACATGCAAGTGATGTGAGAGTCTACACGTGTAACTGCCTGCATGGTGCAATCACATACATGCAAGTGATGTGAGACTCCACCCGTGTAACTGCCCGCATGGTGCAATCACATACATGCAAGTGACATGAGCCTCCACCCATGTAACTGCGCGCATGGTGCAATCACATACATGCAGTGATGTGAGTCCACCTGTGTAACTGCCCACAGGGTGCAATCACATACATGCAAGTGACGTGAGTCCACCTGTGTAACTGCCCGCATGGTGCAATCACATACATGCAGTGACGTGAGTCCACCTGTGTAACTGCCCGTATGGTGCAATCACATACATGCAAGTGACGTGAGTCCACCTGTGTAACTGCCCACATGGTGCAATCACATATATGAAAGTGATGTGAGAGTCCACCTGTGTAACTGCCCACATGGTGCAATCACATACATGCAGTGACGTGAGAGTCCACCTGTGTAACTGCCCGCATGGTGCAATCACATACATGCCAGTGACGTGAGAGTCCACCTGTGTAACTGCCCGCATGGTGCAATCACATACATGCCAGCGACGTGAGAGTCCACCTGTGTAACTGCCCGCATGGTGCAAACACATACATGCAGTGATGTGACAGTCCACCCGTGTAACTGCTCGCATGGTGCAAACACATACATGCAAGTGATGTGAGAGTCCACCCGTGTAAGTGCCCACATGGTGCAATCACATACATGTAGTGACGTAAGAGTCCACCTTTGTAACTGCCCACATGGTGCAATCACATATATGTAGTGACATGAGAGTCCACCTGTGTAACTGCCTGCCTGGTGCAATCACATACATGCAAGTGATGTGAGAGTCCGCCCGTGTAACTGCCTACATGGTGCAATTGCATACATGCAGGTGACATGAGACTCCACCCGTGTAACTGCCCGCATGGTGCAATCACATATATGCAAGTGACGTGACACTCCACCTATGTAACTGCCCACATGGTACAATCACATAAGTGCAAGTGAAACACATTAAAAAAAAGAATGCTAATGCCAATGACTTCATCCTCCAAAAATCCACAAAGGCATGGCAACACGGGGAGAGATCTGATTCCATGTCTATCTGTTTATTACCCACAGGTCCTTATACAAACTGCCCAGACTCTCAGCATTCTATTTTTTTTCACCTATAAAATAGTGGGGGGTGAGGAGGTTTAAAAATGCTGTCAGCACCTTTGTAATTACTAGGGTTAGGGGCAAGGGAACAGCTCCGTCAATACAGTGTGTGCACGTAAGCACAAGGACCTGAATTCGATTTCCAGAATCCAACAAAAAAGCCAGGGGTGGTGGTACACACTTCTAATCCCAGTGCTAGGATCCCTGGGACTTGTAGGCCAGGCAGCCTAGCTCAGGTGGTGAGCTTGGTCAGTGAGAGACCCTGTCTCAAAATACAAGGAGGAATGGTATTTTATTTATTTATTTATTTATTTATTTATTTATTTATTTATTTTATTTATTTTTGTTTTTTTTTGAGACAGGGTCTCCCTGTAGCTCTGGCTGACCTGGAATTCACTATGTAGACCAGATTGGTCTTGAACTCACAAAGATCCACCTGCCTCTGTTTCCCAAGTGCTAGGATTAAAGGTGTGCACCACCACGCCCAGCTCTCTCTATTTTTTTGGGGGGGGGAGGAATGGTATTTAAACTGTCCTCTGAATATGCACACACACACACACACACACACACACACACACACACGAATACATACAGCCACAAAAAATTTACTGAGGTTGGGATTATTTTAGGTTTAGCAACAGTCTAAGACAGATAAGTTACCAGAAATTAGTTGCAAAGCCCAAGTCTCTTTCTAGGCACCTCCCAGCCCTTTAACGCAGACACAGGCCATCTGGTACTGAGTTAGCACCTACTTGGTCTCACCTAGAAACTGTTGTCGTTCTGATCGCCGCTTCAAACTCTGCCTCACCAGGTCTAGGGGTGCATCGGGCAGGCTGGCGGCCTCTTGGTAGGTCTCGATGGCCCTGCGCAGAACCTCATTGCTCCTCCTCTTCTCAGCCAAGTCGTCTTCACTCTAGAGGAAGCCCCAGCCAGATCAGTGTCCCATAGCCTCTATGCTTGGCAGTTCCCCAGAGATTCAAGAAAAGTTAACTTTTAGACATGCTTTCAAAACAAGAGATTAACCTTTTCTCTATCAAGTAATATAAAGAAAACAAAGCAAGGCAACTACATAAAGAAGAAAGGCTTGCTAACTTGTAGATAAGAAAGATTATGAGATCAAAAAATATTCAACAGGGCTGATGAGGATTGACATCATAGAGAAAGGGCTGGAGAGATGGCTCAGTGGTTAAGAGCACTGGCTGCTCTTGCAGAGGACCTGGGTTTGGTTCCCAGCATGCACATGGTGAGTAACAATGTACCTCCAGTTCCAGGGGATCTGACACCATCTTTTGACCTCTATCGGCAGTGCATGTCACAGGTGCACTTACGTACATACAGGCAATACACTCATACACATAAATTAAAAATAACATAAGATAATATTGCACAGAACTCTAGCCCACAGTCTGTGTTCTTTCATTTGTGTGTTCAGTCACGCATTCATTCATCCCTTCATTCATTCCATTCTGGCGATAAGACACTGTACCATGCGTGTGGTGTACTAAGTGGGCTCAGTCCTTTTCTTGTTTTACTTTCACTTAAGAAATAACAAAATGGCAAATACAAACAAGGATGCCATGTTTCTGATGGTTGAAGCATGCTGTGCTATGGCAAAGTCACTGTAATCAGAAAGGATCTGAAAAAGGAAACAGATTATGATATGGGAGAAGAGGTCTACAGGTCTATAGGCATAGTAAACATCAAGGGCTGTGGCTCTCCAAAACCCTGAGGAACAGAGGAAAGGGCTGGCAGGGCAGCAGGGAGAAGGAGTCAGTGGTGCGTTCAGGTGCCCAGTAGGACCTCGTAAGCTACTGAGAAATCTGAACAGCTCAGTGAGGTAGAAAGACACTTGGGTTTTTCACATGACCTGATAGTTGCATTGGAAGGATGAAAGGGATCATGCTAGCAACAGTATTGAGAAGAGGCTGAAGGATGGCCAGGTACAGAGAACCAGGCAGGGTGCCACCACAGAACACAGGCCTGGGATGGCAGCTGCTCGGGTCAAGACAGCCACAAGGAGGTGGTAGCCATGACGAGGGAGGAAGAGATGGAATTTTAAAGGTTCGTCTTGAAGGTGAGGGCCAAAAGATTTACAGATGCTATGTGCTAGTTAGTTTTTGTCAACATGAGATAAGCTAGAGAAGAGGGAACCTCCACTGAGGAATTTCCTCAATTACACTGGCCTGCAGGAGTATCTGTGGGGGCATTCTCTTGTTTGCTAATTGATGTAAGAGGACTTAACCCACCATGGGCAGTGCCATCCCTGGGCTGTATAGAAAAGGTAGCTACAAAAGAGGAGGGAGCGAGCCAGCAAGCAACGTTCTTCTGTGGTCTCTGCTTCAGTTCCTGGCTGCAGGTTCCTGCCTTGGCTTCTCCTGATGATGGACTTGTTTTTGGTCAGTGTTTATCACAGCAACAGAAAGCTAACTAGGATATTCTGAATGCAGGACGTGAGAGAAAGGAAGAGAGAGAAACCACAGATGGATTTAGGGTTTGGCTTAAGATAACTCAGGGGACTGTCATCCCCTAGGAATGGGAATAAAGGACAGAATCAGATCTAGGAGAGGCATGAAATCAGTAATTTGGTTTTGGATACAGTAAACTCAAATGTCAAAGTGAGATGCATCCTAAATCCTCTAATACTGCAAAATCATTAGATTTTGAGGAAGACACAGGAAGATGAGCAAATGGGATGAAGTATGAGCGAGGCAAGAAAATACCCAGATAGTAGTGTCCTACACGTGCCATGTGGAATGCTTAGAGGAAGAGAAGTGAGTTCTAAGTGACCATGATGTTAGACCAGAGGAGGACTAAGGAGAAAACACGCAGGACTTACAGATTCTCAGTGGTCCTGGCAGCGTTGTTTCCATGGGACTGTTAGTGAGGAGCACCAGATTGGAGCAGGGTCAAGGAACAGGGACGGATGGAGGAGGAGATGACTTTCAAGTGCTTTTGTTGTAAACAGCAGTGATGAGATGTGTAAGGCAGAGGGGGATGTGGATGCAGGGAGACCTTCTGGATGAGAGATAAAACACCGCATTTCTGCGTTGATGCAGAAGTCACTGCAGAGAAGGAAAATCTGATGACAAAGGACAGGACACAATAACCACAAGGAAGTCTTTTAGTCACTAAGAGGGAAAGGAGTGATCCCTACCAATGGGAGGGGAGAAAGAGCACAGGGACACATGGCATTAGTACAGACGTGTAATCATGTGGAGATTCTCTGGACACCTCCATTTTCCTAATGAAATACCTAAGATTAACAATTGGAGATGGAGAATTGGGAATAAGACAATGTAAAGGCAGGAAAATAAGAGAATACATAAGGTGTTCATCATTGATACCTCATCAGATTTAACAGGCTTTAATTTAAAGATTAGTATTTAGGGGCTGGAGAGATGGCCTAGTGGTTAAGAGAGCCAACCGCTCTTGCACAGGACCCGGGTTCAATCCCCAGCACCCACATGGCGGCTGAGAACCGTCTGTAAGTCCAACTCTAGGAGAACTCCAGTTCCAGGTGAATCCGACACCCTCTTCTGACTGTTGCGGCATTGCACGACACGGGTGCACAAACCTACATGCAGACAGTACATTCGTACACATAAAAAAATAAAAAAATAAATAAAAAACGATTAGTATTTAAAGAAGATTATGCCAGTTTGAGGATGAAAGTAGTATATAAATGTTTAAAATCAGGATATGTAAATATTTCAACCTATTTAACATGAAGCTGAGCTGATATACTAAGTTTGAAGACTTGGTAAGAAAACATTCACAGCTTCCATTCCCTCATATGGCAAAGGATTTAGAAGGCACACCATCAATAGATAACAATGTATCAGAACTTATTTTTCTTTTTTTTTTAATAAAGGAAGAAAATTTGGTAAGAAAAATATCTCTAAGATTAGGAAGTGGAAATTCATCCTTGCTTGATGGAAATACGCATCAGACTATTCCACTAACTTCAAATCCCCAGTCGTCTCCCAGAACAGATTCACCTACCAGGACCAGAAGTCCCCTGTATATTCATAGCCAGCTTTTCTGCTTAGCCACCAGCTTCTTGAGAGCATGAACACTGACAGATAACTAAACAGAAACAGTGTTCTTGAGCTGAGAAGAGTCTACTGACCGTCAAGTAGCCTCTCTAGCTGGAGTCTTCAAAGCTACCCAACAGATCTTGGGAACCAAGGTCTCTGCAAGGTTGGTGGAAGGTCAAATAAAAAATATAATCCTTTAGAGAGACAGGAGTGATGTTCTTTAAACTCATACTGAAGAGAAGGAAGATGTAATCTATGTGCCTATCCTTCTTTCTCAAGCCTTTGGATCTTCATTTTTTTTTTTTTTTGGTCTTTTTGAGACAGGGTCTCCCTGTAGCCCCAGCTGCCCTGGAACTCACTCTGTAGACCAGGCTGGCCTTGAACTCACAAAGATCCGCCTGCTCTGCCTCCCAAGTGCTAGGATTAAAGGCGTGCGCCACCACACCCAGCTCTGGATCTTCATTTGACTAGAAACCATCTATAACTCCAGTTCTAGGGGATCCAACACCCTCTTCTGGCCTTCAGAGTTATCCCATGACATGGGTGTACTTGTATTCATGCAGGCTAAACACTCAAAATAAAAATAAATGAATGTTTAAACATCAGCTGAATGAAACTGTCAGCATTTATTTAGAAACTGGAATTTCACAGAGTGAATTTTCATCTACACCTCACACGAGCAGGGCTGGGAGTGACCATTTCTGCAGCACATCAACTTCACACAGTCTACTGTGGACAAACTAATTCACTCAAGCTTCCTAGGAGATGCATTGCTTATGAACCAGAGTTAGTTTGTGATTAAAAATGTTGTGTTCAACATTTAGGGAATGTGTTCAAAATTGATTTTCACATTGTTACATTGGTGGTACTTCAAAAAAGTAGACAGTGTAGATTGTATTTGACTTGATGTCGACTTTTTCAAATTTGTTGAGATAGTCTAAAGAAACTGTTCAATATGCTGAGAGTAGGACTCCTCACAATTTATTTCTCCTTACCAAACCCATCCTCTATTGATTTCTTTTAATTTTTGAAGCTCTTATGAATTTAAAGTTTCCTTAAATGACTATTAAAATCTAATTTAACACAGTAACTTTTGCTTTATGCAACATTAGTGTTAATATCAATAACATCTGTAGCATAATAGCTTAGAGATGAAAAATACTGCCAGAGGCCTAAATCTCAAATTCCTTATGTGAAAGAAGGCTGTATGTACAGTGGCCACCGTGTACCAAAGGCAGGGATTTATTTAAATGATATATAAAGAAAACTTTCAAGGTACAAGACATTTTTGCCATAATTAACATTTTCACAACCGATTTCTGTCTAGATAATGGGATTGCCTTAATTGAGGGGCTTAATATTAGTGACAAAACAAACCACCCATCTGAATAGACAGGATCTTTTAGTAACACACATTCTCTTTCAATAGCAATGTAGTTTCCCAGTATTAGGGGATCACAGGCTAAATTAGTTTTCAAAAGTCATATAGTTGCTATGTACTCCAATCGGATCTATGTCAAGGATAAGAAGAATGCATTTGTATTAATTGTTTCACAAATTTGATTTGTAAAAATTTAATAAATTACTCTTTAATGGGAAAGGGTGAATCTAGGCATCTAGATCTCAAACAGTTGCTCTCTTCAGTTCAGGGCAAGGTATAACTGCTTTCTCTGTAGATGTGCTATTATTACCTGCGAGGATCATGCACAGTTCCTGTACGGAGCTTCCAAGAGGATGCTGTCTTTTCCTTGGTCTGCTTATTTCTGTATTGTTTCCCAGGGGGACTGATCACCTTCCCCACTTCCTCCCAAGGGGAGCTCTAAGAGCTTTAATGTCAGGCGCATTTGTGTATCAGCTCTGGCTTTTACTCTAATGTTCCAAAGTCTATAAATCTAGAGGTGTACTTGGCACATCCACTTGAATATCTAATAACCACTGCAAACTGCAAATTTAAGGTCAGAAATGAACTCCTGATCTCAGCCTCTCTCCAAAGCTGCTCTGCCAGGTCAGTCACTGGCACTATTCTCTCCTTAGTTCAAGAACAAACCAGAAGTCATCTGTAAATTCTTTCTCTGAGCCTCCCGTCTAAGCTCTCAGCAAAGTCCTGTCCAGTACACCGGCACCCTTTGCACCTCTGCACAGCCACGGCCAGAGCCCATGTCATCATAGTCTCTTGTACACAATACAACAGCCTTCTCTTTGTGCATCTGCTTCTGCTCTTATTACCCATTCTCCACCTGGTAACCAAAGCAATCTTTACAAAAGCAATCAGACAGTCACATACGTGTGCAGCACCCTCCAAAGGTTTCCCAGGGCACAGAGAATAAGAGCTGTGAGGCCCTGTTGGCCTCCTGTCTGCCCCCTGCCTGCACCATGCCCTTCTCTCTGCCCCAGCTTCTTAGGTCAAGATTGCTGCCCTGCAACAAGGCCTTTGTCTTTCTATTCGCTCCCTCCAGACAGTTCCTTCTGCAACCTTGTCATATCTCAGCCACATGTACCCTCCCTAGAAAGCCCTTTCTGACCACCTTATCTAAAGTGCTGTCTGCTCTGTCACCTTCAATCACATTACCTGCAACAAAGAATCTTAGCAGGTATGCTCCGAGAATCGCACTGCCTTCTTTTCTTTGCCTGACAGCATGCATTATTAGGTAATACGATTTAATAAGTTGTTTGTTTATAAAAATTCCCAAGGCTTGACTCAAATGTTACATCCTTGGGGAGACCTTCCTCTGTCACCCTTTTCACCACATGAACCCCCTCACATGTTTAATATCTGTTCCCTGCTTTCTTTTTTTTTTAATTTTATTTATTTCGGTATGTGTATGAATGTACTGTCTGCATGCAGGTGTGTGCACCCATGTCGTGCAATGCCGCGGAGGTCAGAAGAGAGTGTCGGATTCCCCTGGAACTGGAGTTCTCCTGGAACTGGAGTTTCAGATGGTTCTCGGCCGCCATGTGGGTGCTGGGGATCGAACCCGGGTCCTCTGTAAGAGCGGTCTGCGCTCTTAACTGCTAGGCCATCTCTCCAGCTCCTCCCTGCTTTCTTTTAATTCTCCTTATATTCACCAAGTGACAAGTACAGGCTTGGTAATTACATGTCTATGTAATGTCTTTCCTTCATGCGGAAGCTTTGTAAGTACCTTTTATTGATGGACCTGCCTCCTGTACCCAGCAGAGACTGACATATAGTGGGCTCATACCACATATCTTTAGAAGAATTAAAAAAAAAAATCTTCTCTAAGATATGAGTTCCACAAGGACAGAGACCCTCAGGTGTTCCTTATACTGGAAATAGTTTCAATTTGCCTAAACACTATTAACAGTTGGCATCCTAATGAAATCTCAAGATTTCATCTGACAGAGGAAAGGAGCCCAGAGCCAGACTTCCTCTGCCTAGTCCTACACTATAGAAGACACCATCCCTGCCATAGTCATCCAGGGTTAGCAGCTGCAAACCATTCCTCTAGCCCAAGACAGGCCGAAGTCACTCAACTAGGCAGTCTTGACCTTTTCACCCTGCGCTACCCCAGCTCTCCCTCCAAGGCCATACTAAACCTTCCCTATTGCTCCCGTCTTCTGTTACCAGCATCTCTCCCAGGTGGCACTGAGTGGGCTGCCAACCTCCTATCTTCAGGTCAGGAATACAATAAACTGTTTTATCCATGGCAACATCTGATTATCTCCTAAAACAAATCCTCCCAGCACAGGAGGGTCCATGCAGTTACAGCTGAATGCCGCCAAATGTCATGACCGGAGTTGGAAGATGAAGAACCCCAGAAAAAAAGAGATAGAGGGAGAAGGAGATGGGGGCAGAGAGCTGGTAAGAAAAGAATCAAGTAAATGAAACAAAGTGCCTTCCACGTCACATTTGAAAAGGTTTCTCCAAGGCAGATTTACAATTTCTTGTTACACAGTCTAAGGGCTATGAGGAGTCTAAAATGTAAACTGTGGTAACTCAAATGGAATAGGAAGCAGGAGCAAGGAGAGTCAATGACAAAGGTGCTCCTTTTCTTTTCTTTGTAAAATCAGACAAGTCATCTGTATGCACTGAAGTGTTCTTTGAACTGATACTTCTTCCTTGAGTTTATGCATATACTTAAGAAACTGGCTGTGTATAAATTAGAAAGGAAACAGAGAAGATGCAACAGAGAGTGGGAAATCTGATGACATAGAACACGCAAAGAGCAGAAGAGTCTTCTGAGGTTCTAGAAGGGCCCAGGAATACCTGTGCTTTCCCGTATCTTGCTCGTGGGCTCTGAGGGTACTTTCGAACTAATTCTTCAAATGCATTGACCGCTTCCTCAGTTTTTCCCTGTTAAAAAGACACAGTTCCATAAGTACATCCCAATGCACAATGTTACTTAGTTTTGTTATTTAATAGTCACCAATGGATTCTGTCAGAATTTTTAAAAATTCTTTTTGAATTTTTTTTCTTTTAAACCAGCTGTATTAGGTAGCAAACATAAAATTGTAAGTGAGCATATCTTATTTTTCTTTTGAAGCTGGGTCTCTCTGGAGCCGGAGTTGGCCTGGAATTCATAACATAGACCAGGCTGGCCTCAATCTCACGGAGATCCACCTGACTCTGCCTCTGGATTAAAAGCAGGCACACCACATTCACTGCTCATACCTTAATTTAAAAAATGATGCCTACTGACAATGATGCAAAATGATTTTTTTTTCCTGAAGATACTGCATTTTTTTCTGTGAAGACTCTTAAGATGACGCCTCACTGCCTTCCATAAACCTCTGACTACTACTGCATGAAATAAATGGAAGCTGTGCAATGGGGAAGCTTGGTGAGGGCCTGGCACTCACTCTATGCCACAGTGTGAAACAAGTGTCTCCTGGCGGGAGCAGGTGGCAGCACAATGTGTTGTGGTGTTAAATGTCCTCAAAGGCTCAGACGTTGAAGGCTCTGTCTCCAGCTGGTGGTAGTGTTGGGAAATGGTGGAACCTTTACAAGACTGGACTTAGAGAAAGGAGGTTATATCATTAGAAGGATGTGTGCTTAAAGGGGGCACTGGGACTTTGATCTCTTCCTTTCCCGTTTGTTTCTTGGACACCATGAGAGGAACAGCTTGTCCAGCACATGCTGCCCACCATGATGTTCTAACGGTGGGGCCAAGGTCCATGAAATGCAAACCTCTGAAATCTGAGCCAAAATAAACCTGTCCCCCTTTCGGGCTGATTCATTAGGTATTTATCACAGTGATGGGAAGCTGACTAATGTACACAATGGGTCAAGAATACTGATGTTCATTACATTCAGATTAGGTTGGCTTTTTTTTTTTCAAGTTAACCTCACATATTTCAGCTCTCTATACTGGAAAATCATTCGCTCTACATGAAAAATGCAAGCTCACTGTGATTACATATATTGATATTTATTGAAGTTTTTATTCATGCAACAAAATTTATCTCACATGGGGCTGGAGAGATGGCTCAGTGGTTAAGAGCACTGACTGCTTTTGCAGAAGACCTGGGTTCAATTCTCAGCACCCACATGGTAGCTAGCAACCATCCAAAACTCCAGTTTCAGGACATCTAATGCCTTCTCTGATTTACTTGGGCATTGCACAACACCAACATGGGTATACTTACATGTACAACCAATGCACTCATAGACACAATAATAAATACAATATTAAAAAAATAATGGCTGTGTAAGGCAGTTTGTAAAGTACTACCCAAACCCTTCACACCTACTTCAGAAAGACTTCTTGACTAATGCAGAATCCTTTGTTAAAGTTAAAGTTCCTTCATTATTTCAGGTGTTTATTATCAAAGAAGTCAGTTTCCTAGCTGGGCGTGGTGGCGCATGCCTTTAATCCTAGCACTTGGGAGGCAGAGGCAGGTGGATCTTTGTGAGTTCAAGGCCAGCCTGGTCTACAGAGTAAGTTCCAGGACAGCTGAGGCTACAGGGAGACCCTGCCTCAAAAAGACAAAAAAAAAAAAGAAGTCAGTTTCCTCTTCCCTCTCATATACCTACAAATGATGCTGAGGTAGTGGTGGAAAATATATGTATAGCACAGTGGTTATGAGTATCCGCTCCAGAGACAGATGACTGTGCCAAGTCTCAACTGCACCATTTACAAGGTATGTAACTCAGATCAAGTTACTTAGACTCTGCCTCAGGTGACCATCAGTTATAGCATCTGACTTCTTTGTGAGGTTATACTAAGGTTAAATATAATAATGTATTAGTGACATTTCTGTTGCTATGATGAAATACTGTGATCAAGGCAACTTGTAGAAAGAAAAGTTTATTTGAGCTTATGGTTCCAGAGGAATAAAAGTTTATAATGATGGGAGGCATGGCGGCAAGGGCTGAAAGCTGAGAGTTCATCTTCAGTCACAAACATGAAGCAGAGAGCAAACGGCAAGTGGGGAAAGGCTATGATCTCTCAAAATGATATACTTCCTTCAGGAAGTCTCTGCCTCTTAAAGATTCCCCATTTCCAGAGATCTCCCACGAGCACCTGAATCACAGGTAGGTAGGAGCTGGGTGCTTCAGCAAGGCAGATTGTTGTTTGATTTAATCTAGTTAATCTAGTTGTCTTTGGCTTGATTGGCTTTTTGTGGCTGTGGGGGCAGAGTTATCCTCCCAGCTGGCATAAAAGGTGGGTTTGTGTGAGACTTGAGACCAGAGATCTCCCAAGACCACCTGAACCACAGGTAACCCCCCCGCCAACTGGGATTATGAAGGCATCTGAAGGAGGCAAGGAAAGCAAGATTTCAGTGGAAAGGCATTTGGGACTCACATTGGATTACAGGCAAGGAGAAGCCCATATGCCAGGAACACAAAGAAGAGACAACATGGGAAAGGTGCAGGATAATCCCACACCAAGCTCTACCAACCCTGTGGAAGATTCCTACAATGGGATCCCCCTGGGGGTGGCCCAGGACACAGATATCACAAGCACAATTGTGAACATACTTAAAGAAGTACAAGATTATAAAGAGCAAATGAAAGAATTAAGAAAAGAGAATGAAGAACTCAAGAAAGACCTAGAGAGAGAGAGAATGACAAACTCTGGAAGAAAGTGGAAACACTGAAAAGATCCCATGCTGAAATAGATAAGGAAACCAACCAGTGAAGCAAAGAGCTACAGGAAGGGATTGAGAAGCTCCAAAAGGAAGTTGAAATACTAAAGAAATCGGAACACGAAATGAAAAAGGAAATTAAACACTCATCCAATCAAGAGGAAAGGAAAGGAAAAAGCCTCAGAAGCAGAATGGAGGAAGCAGAACAAAGAATATCAGACCTGGAAGATAACACAGAACAACTAAAAACCTCAAGGAAAGATTATGAAAAATTTAAAAATACACAAAAGTGGACCAACCAGGAACTGTGGGACACTATGAAAAGATCAAACCTCCACATCATAGGAATAGAGGAAGGAGAAGAATCCCAAGAGAATGGTATTGATCAGATCTTCAACAGAATAATAGATGAAAACTTCCCCAAACTAAAAAAAGACAAACCAATACAAATACAAGAAGCACATAGAACTCCAAACAGACAAGATCAGAAAAGAAANCTTCTTGACTAATGCAGAATCCTTTGTTAAAGTTAAAGTTCCTTCATTATTTCAGGTGTTTATTATCAAAGAAGTCAGTTTCCTAGCTGGGCGTGGTGGCGCATGCCTTTAATCTAGCACTTGGGGAGGCAGAGGCGGTGGATCTTTGTGAGTTCAAGGCCAGCCTGGTCTACAGAGTAAGTTCCAGGACAGCTGAGGCTACAGGGAGACCTGCCTCAAAAAGACAAAAAAAAAAAAAGAAGTCCGTTTCCTCTTCCCTCTCATATACCTACAAATGATGCTGAGGTAGTGGTGGAAAATATATGTATAGCACAGTGGTTATGAGTATCCGCTCCAGAGACAGATGACTGTGCCAAGTCTCAACTGCACCATTTACAAGGTATGTAACTCAGATCAAGTTACTTAGACTCTGCCTCAGGTGACCATCAGTTATAGCATCTGACTTCTTTGTGAGGTTATACTAAGGTTAAATATAATAATGTATTAGTGACATTTCTGTTGCTATGATGAATACTGTGACAAGCAATGTAAGAAGGAAAAGTTTATTTGAGCTTATGGTTCCAGAGGAATAAAAGTTTATAATGATGGGAGGCATGGCGGCAAGGGCGTGAAAGCTGAGAGTTCATCTTCAGTCAAAACATGAAGCAGAGAGCAAACGGCAAGTGGGGAAAGGCTATGATCTCTCAAAATGATTATACTTCCTTCAGGAAGTCTCTGCCTCTTAAAGATTCCCCATTTCCAGAGATCTCCCACGAGCACCTGAATCACAGGTAGGTAGGAGCTGGGTGCTCAGCAAGGCAGATTGTTGTTTGATTTCATAGTTAATCTAGTTGTCTTGGCTTGATTGGTTTTTGTGGCTTGTGGGGGGCAGAGTTATCTCCCAGCTGGCATAAAAGGTGGGTTTGTGTGAGACTTGAGACCGAGATCTCCAAGACCACCTGAACCACAGGTAACCCCCCCCCAACTGGGCTTATGAAGGCATCTTAAGGAGGCAAGGAAAGCAAGATTTCAGTGGAAAGGCATTTGGGACTCACATTGGATACAGGCAAGGAGAAGCCCATATGCCAGGAACACACAAAAAGAGACAACATGGGAAAGGTGGCAGGATAATCCCACACCAAGCTCTACCAACCCTGTGGACGCATTCTACAATGGGATCCCCCTGGGGGTGGCCCAGGACCACAGATATCAAAGCACAATTGTGAACATTAAAGAAGTACAAGATTATAAAGAGCAAATGAAAGAATTAAGAAAAGAGAATGAGAGAACTCAAGAAGACCTAGGAGAGAGAGAGAATGACCAAACTCTGGAAGAAAGTGGAAACACTGAAAAGATCCCATGCTGAAATAGATAAGGAAACCAACAGTGAAGCAAAGAGCTACAGGAAGGGATTGAGAGCTCCAAAAGGAAGTTGAAATACTAAAGAAATCGGAACACGAAATGAAAAAGGAAATTAAAACACTACTATTCCAATCAAGAGGAAAGGAAAGGGAAAAAGCCTCAGAAGCAGATGGAGGAAGCAGAACAAAGAATATCAGACCTGGAAGATAACACCGAACAACTAAAACCTCAAGGAAAGATTATGAAAAATTTAAAAATACACAAAAGTGGACCAACCAGGAATCTGTGGGACCTATGAAAAGATCAAACCCTCCACATCATAGGAATAGAGGAGGAGAAGAATCCCAAGAGAATGGTATTATCAGTCTTCAAGCAGAATAATAGATGAAAATTTCCCCAAACTCAAAAAACGACAAACAATACAAACATACAAAAAGCCATAGAACTCCAGACAAGATCAGAAAAGAAACTGCTCCATCCACATCATAGTTAAAATGCTACACATCAAAACAAAGACAAAATCCTTAAAGCCACAGAGAGAAAAAAACAACAAGTAACCTATAAGGGGAAACTCAGAATTACAACTGACTTCTCAGTGCAAACTATGAAAGCAAAGAAGAACTGGAGCTAAAGCGTTCCCAGTGGTAAAGGACATAGATGCCAATCCAGGTTGCTATATCCAGCAAAAATGTCGATTGTAGTTGAAGGAGAGAGGAAAACCTTCCATGACATAAAAAAGATGAAAAGAATACATGTCCAGAAACCAAACCCTTCGAAGAATACTTGAAGCAATTCAAAGGACAGAAGAAAGGAGCAACCATCCCAGGCACCTGAAAGAGAAATCAATAAAAGTATAACTGCGAAGTAGAAACATAAACCAAAACTGCAAGGATAATAAGGCAAAAGCAACACAAACCTATCAGTCATAACCTTAAAAATTAATGGACTAATTCCCCAATCAAAAGACATAGACTGGGAGATTGGATTAGGAAAACGAAACCCATCGTATATTGCTGTCTACAAGAAACACATCTTACCTTCAAGGACAAGGTACCACCTTAAAGTGAAAGGATGGAAAAAAATATTCCAAGAAAATGGTACCAAAAAGAAAGCAGGTGTTGCTATTTTAATATCAGACAAAATAGACTTCAAAGTAAAAGAAATCAGAAGAGATAAAGAAGGCCATTACATTTTTATCAAAGGAACAATTCGCCAAGAAGATTTCACAATTATTAATATATATGCATCAAACTGGTGCACCAAACTTTATAAAGACAATTCTCCAGGACCACAAGTTATGAACTAACAGTACACTCATAGTAGGGGACTTCAATACCCCACTGAGCCCTTTGGACAGGTCAACAGGACAAAGAATAAACAGAGAGACATCTGAACTGAACGATATGATACACCAAACGGACCTCATAGATCTCTACTGAATATTCCACCCTAATACCAGAAAATACACTTTCTACTCAGCATCCCCCCCTCTCCCCATGGAACATTCTCCAAAATCACCAAATACTGGGACCCAAGAAGAACCTCTACAAATACAAAAGATTGAATAATTTCATGCATTCTATCGACCACAGTGCAATAAAGCTCAACATCAACACCAGGATAAGCCCTACTGCCTACAAGAACACGTGGAGACTAAACAACACACTCTTGAATATTGAATGGGTCAAGGAAGAGATAAAGAAAGAAATAAAAGCATTACTGGAACTGAATGACAATGACACAACACAACCAAATCTATGGGGATACCTTAAAAGCAGTCCTAAGAGGGAGTTTATAGCCCTGGGTGCCTACATTAGAAAAAACAGAAAGAGCACAAGTGAATGATCTAACACTGCAGCTAAAAGCACTTAGAGAGGCAAAAAACAGATGAACCCTAAAGGACAGCGAAGAAAAAAAATCAGAGCAAAATCAATGAAAATAGAAAAAAGAAAACATACAAAAAAATCAAGAATCTAAAAGTTGGTTCTTTGAAAGAATAACAAGATAGACCGACCTCTAGTCCAGTTAACCAAAAGAAAGGAACAACTCCAAATCAATACAATCCATGATGAAAAGGGAAATATCACGACAGACAAGGAAAAGATCCAGAAAATCATATGGGATACTTCAAAAAACTATACTCTACCAAGTTTGAAAGCCTAAGAGAAATGGGAATATCTGAAATCCTGGGAATCACCAAAGCTCGACCAAGAAGAGATCAACAGCTTAAACAACCCATAATATATGAAGAAATTGAAAATGTAATAGAAACCTCCCAACTAAAAAAAGCCCAGGCCCAGATGGTTTTGTGGCAGAATTCTATAAAACATTTCAAAGAGACCTACAACTATTATTACTAAAGTGTTTAGAAGGATACAAACGGGGAATTCTCCCAATTCCTTCTATGAAAGCCAGCCATCACTCTATTACCAAAACCAGGAAAGATACAACCAAAGGAGAGAACTATAGACCCATCTCCCTAATGAACACAGATGCCAAAATTCTAAACAGGATACTGGCAAATCACATACAGACCCACATCAAGAAGATCATCCATCATGACCAAGTTGGATTCACAGAAATGCAGGGATGGTTCAACAAAAAAATCAATAAACATCATCAAACATTAAATGGACTGAAAAGACAAAAACCACACCATCATCTCATTGACAGGAAAAAGGCCTTTGACAAATCCAGCATCTTCTGTTTAAAGCCCTAGAGGGAACTGGATTGGAGGGATCATTCCTCATGTAATCAAAGCCATATACAGGACACCCAAGCCAATTCATCCTAATGGAGGAAACGACAGAAAACATTCCCTTTAAAGGTAGGAACTCGCAAGAGCTGCCCCCTGTCACCCCCCTCCTTCATATAGTGCTCGAAACACTTGCTAGAGCAATATGGCAAGAAAAGGAAATTAAGGAGTACTAATTGGAAAAGAGGAAGTCAAGCTATCCCTATTTGCTGTGATATGATTGTTTACTTAAGGGATGCTAAAAACTCCCCCAGAAACTCCTAGAAACGTTAACAGCTTCAGCAAAGTGGAGGATACAAATAAACTTAAAAAATCAGTGGCCTTTCTTTACACCAACAACAAGCAACTGAGAAGGAGTTCAAGGGACCTTTCCACTCACAGTAGCCTCAAAAATAATAAAATACCTAGGAACAAACCTAACCAAAGACAACCAAAGATCTCTACAACAAAAATTTATAAACCCTTAAGAAAGAAATTGAAGAAGACATCAGAAGATGGAAAAACCTCCCATGCTCAGGATTGGGAAAATTAACTTGTAAAATGTCCATTCTACCAAAACTCTTGTACAGATTTAACGCAATTAAAATCCCAATTAAAATCCATAAGAGTTTCTTCACAGGCTTGGAAAAAAAAAGTCCTTAAATTCATTTGGAAAAACAAAAGACCCCAAATAGCCAAAACAACCCTGAGTGAAAAAGAGCAACACAGCGGGGGGGATCTCTATACCAGGCTTCAAACTATACTACAGGGCAATAATCATAAAAACAGCCTAGTACTGGCACCAAAACTGACCTGTTGACCAATGGAACAAAACTGAAGATCCAAACTTGAGCACATACAATTTCAGCCACCTCATATTTGACAAGGGGGCCAAGAAGATACAATGGAGAAAAGATAGCATCTTCAGCAAGTGGTGTTAGTAAAACTGAATCACCAATTGTAGAAGAATTAAATTAAACTCCTACCTCTTCGCCTGTACACAAGTCAACTCCAGGTAGATTAAAGATCTCAACGTGAAACCCCAAACTCTGAAGGCGATAGAAGAAAAAGTTGGCAGCAGACTACAAGACATAGGCATGGAAAAGACTTCCAAATCAGACAGCAGCTGTGCAAGAATAAGATCGACAATTGACAATGGGACCTCATTAACTCACAAGCTTCTGTATATCAAAGAAAGAATCAAGGAAGTGAGAGAAATCCCACAGAGTGGGGAACCTTCACCACAGAAACATTGACAAAGCATTGATTTCCAGAAATATATAAACTACTGAAAAAACAAAAAAAAGAAGAAAGAAAACAAATGACCCACTCATAGATGGAACAAAGAACTGAACAGAAACTTCACAAGTGAGGAATTAGAGATGTCTGAGAAACACCTTAAGAAGTGTTCAACATCACTAATCATTAAGGAAATGCAAATCAAACCACTTTTAAGATATCATCTTACTGCCAATAAGACGGCTAGGATCAAGAAAAAACAAATGATATAGTGCTGGAAGGCTGTGGGGAAAGGGGAGCACTCATCCACTGCTGGTGGGAATGTAAACTCGTTGCAGCCACTATGGAAAGCAGTGTGGAGAAACCCCTGGAAGACTTGGAATGAACTTGCCACCTGACCCAGCCATACCACTCCTAGGCATGTCCCCAAGACTCACCCCACACAGAGATACATGCGCTGCCATGTTTATTGTCAGCTCTTTTTCACAATAGCAAGGAGCTGAACCAACCCAAATGCCCCCAACTGATGAGTGGATAGAGAAAATGTGGTACATCTACCCAATTGAGTTCTATGCAGCAGTAAAGAAATACATCATGAGCTTTTCAGGAAAAATGGCTGGAGCTAGAAGACATCATGCTGAGTGAAGTAACAACAGTCCCAGAAAACAAACAGCCATGGTATCCCTCATCTGTAGATGCTAGTGCCAATTACCTAGTTGTAAGTATTTCTTGTGCACAGCCCCTTGAGCTTTTGTTCAAGCAGTTGGGAGTGATGCATATGGAAACAACAACAACAGAAGACTGCATCAAAGAAACTGACTGGAGACAGTGAACTTCTCTCCAAAACAGTTCAACTTCACATGGAGAATTTGAGAAAGACTGAGAAAGAGATGAAAAGCCTGTTTGGCAGAATACATGAGCTCTGGTGGGTGGGGCGATAGGTGGGGGACACGGGTTTAGATGTGATAATCTTGTTTTTTTTATTTTATTTTATTTTTTTAATTATTTATCTTTGTATGTGTATGAATGTACTGTCTGCATGCAGGTCTGTGCACCCGTGTCGTGCAATGCCGCGGAGGTCAGAAGAGGGTCTCGGATTCCCCTGGAACTGGAGTTCTCCAGGAATTGGAGTTACAGACGGTTCTTAGCCGCCATGTGGGTGCTGGGGATCGAACCCGGGTCCTCTGCAAGAGCGTCGGTGCTCTTAACCGCTAGGCTATCTCTCCAGTCCCCTAGATGTGATAATCTTGTACAAAATATATATAAAAAAGAAAATAATATTTCAATGGTTAAAAAGAAAAGGCTAAAAAAAAAAAAAGATTCCCCATTTCCTCAAATAGCACCACCAACTGGGAACAAAGTGTTCAAATACTTGAGCCTTTGGGGGACATCATTCAAACCACCACAAATAGTATATATAAAAGGAGCTTTGGACACTGCAGAGAATATAAAAAGTAGTAAGCCATGCTAGCTGTTATGGCACGGGAGAAGAAAGTGAGCAGAAAGCATCTCGGATCCATCTCTTAACCAACAGAGAGGCAGCTTAATGGAATGAGAAAGGAAACTTGGATGTAGTGATAAATCACTCCAGAAACACATCCTCTGAGTTACACCCATTGCCAGAAATAAATGCATCACTATTTAAGATAGACTGTCTCTCTTACAATATTAATTTTTAAAACTTCTATTGTCTTTTTTTTTTTCCTGTGAATGATTTTAAGGAGTGGCAAAAGAATTCAGGTTGTATCTTTTTCTGTATGGTTCTTGGTGAATATATACTTTATATTAGTTTCCTGTGGATAATGTAACAAATTACTGTGACTTTCATGGCTTAGAGCAATGTAAGTTAGTTTTCTCAGGTCTGGAGAACAGAAATCTGAAATGGTTACACTGAGCTATTTCTCTTCTCTTCAGAAGAGAATCTGTCCCTGCCAATCTAGCTCCTGAAAGCATCAGTGTTCCCTGGCGTGTGGTCCTATCATTCTAATATCCTCCTCCATCTTCATATAATCTTCTTTCATGTGTGTTTGTATTTTCTTCTACCTGGATCAAGACTCTCTCTCTCTCTCTCTCTCTCTCTCTCTCTCTCTCTCTCTCTCTTTACACATCTAGGATAAGACACATCCAGGTCTCTTCCAAAGAACCCATAAAAATCTCTTTTTGCAACATCTTTATCTTAATTACACCTGGGAAGACTATCTTTGTAAAGAAGGTGACAGTTTACATGCCCCAGAGATTAGTAAATATTCCTTGTGGTCCCTAAAGATACATGTATTTCCACATGCAAAATATATTCATTCTATCCCAACATCCCCTATGTTTCAACCCCCTGTAGCATCTATTCAAGCCTAAAATCTCACATAAATCCCATCAGCTTCAAAGTCCCACATCTTTTCACCAAAGTCATCTAGATCAAGTATGGGAAACATTGTGGCAGCCCTGCTCTGTCCTGAAGCAAAACCTCTGGGGCTAGAAAACAGTTATCTGCTTCTAAAACAGGATAAGCACTGGATCACATGGATGGATATTCTTGTTGAGAAAGGAGAAAACGAAAGGAAGACAGAACCTGTGGTTCTAAGCAATTTGAAAATCCAGCCAGGCAAACTCCATTAGGCTCCAGGTACTGGAAGTGATCCTCTCTGGTTTGAGCTCTGGCTCCCTTGTCCTTGTCTCTGACCTGTGCATCCAAAGATCTGATCTTGGAGTTTTCCTTCCTTTCTATTGATAGCTTTATCACCTTGTTTTGGGAGTTTATCAGCCTTCTCTTATTTTTGTCTCTTAACCAAACCGGAGGTACTTGTGTTCATATATATATATATAATGTTTTTCCTGAGACAGGGTCTCCCTATAGCACCAGCAGCCTGGAACTCCTGTGTACATCGGGCTGTTTCTATCTCACAGAGATCTGCTTGGCTCTGCTTCAAGAGTGCTGGGATTAAAGGTGTGTGCCACCACACCTGGCTCAAGTAATAAAATTCTCCAAACTCTGTTAAGTCTGTTATAGATTGTCATAAAAATCCACACCACTAGGCAAGAAGCTCCTCCACAGACCCTTCCTAGACATTGCCTTCTCTATCTTGACTCGAACAGAGATGAACCCAAGACCTGTACTCCTCGTCTTCAGGAAATGCTGTCCTACTCTACCTTTGAACTTTACTCTAGACAATGAATTCCCTTGTTTTATTGTTTGCAATCCATATAATTAAATACTGGTTCTTCTTCCCCTTAATAATTTCTCCTTCAATCTATCTTTCTTCTTACATTTTACTATGAATAGCAAAAAGAAAACAGATGTATCATCAATACTTCATGTGGAAATCTCCTTAGCTAAACATTCAGATTTGTCACTTAGAAATGCTTTCAGTGGGCTGGAGAGATGGCCTAGCGGTTAAGAGCACCGACTGCTCTTGCAGAGGACCTGGGTTCAATCCCCAGCACCCACATGGCGGCTGAGAACCGTCTGAAACTCCAATTTCAGGAGAACTCCAGTTCCAGGGGAATTCAACACCCTCTTCTGACCTCCACGGCATTGCACGACATGGGTGCACAAACCTGCATGCAGACAGTACATTCATACACAGAGAGAAAAATAAATAAAAAATTAAAAATAAATAAATAAAATTAAAAAAAAGGAAATGCTTTCAGTATAACCACTCAGTATGCTTTCTGTCACATTAACACAGACCACCTTTCTTCTAGTTTTCAATGGTACACTCCTCACTTCCATTTTCCTACTTGCTGATAGTGGCCTTTAATGTCCCTACCCCATTATTTCATGATGCTAAATGTGTCGTACGAGATAACAGACACTTTATTGACTATGGTCCTCACTTCTGCCTGAGACCTCACTAGGAGGATCTTAATGTTCATATTTCAATCAAGTTTGTTTAAAGCAATTCAGGTTCTCCAAATTCATGCACCCCATGCACTACCATGCACCTCATAATTCTCCCAGTGTCTCCAAAGGTGATTCCACAGTTTTAGGTACCACTTTCTACCCAGTACCAAAATATGTATTAGCTTCCTATGGATATAGTAGCAAGCCACCACAAATTTGAAGGCTTAAAACAAGAGAAATTTGCTCTCTTTCATTTCAGGGTAAACATTATGTCCAAAATTATTGCTTGGGGACTGAGATAAAGATGCTGGTAAGGTTGTGCTTTCTCCAAAAGTTTTCCAAATTATTTGGCCAATATTTCTTTTATTTAAAATTACATTTATTTGTTTATTTGCATGTGTGTGTATGTGTGTGTGTGTGTGTGTGTGTGTGTGTGTGTGTGTGTTTTCATGCCAGGGCATGTGTGTGGGTGTCAAAGGGTAACTTGTGGGAGTTCCTGGGGATCAAACTCAGGTTATCAGGCTTGGCTGAGAGTCCCACCCCATCTCACCAGCTCCTCTTCCCAGTCTCTTGACTTGTGACCATATCACTCCTATGGCCACCCTGCCTTCTGTTCTCTGTATCGGCCATCTTCTTTTTGTCTGTATCAAGCTTTCCTCTTTTAAGGAAACATGATTATACTTAGGGCCCAAATGGATCATCCAGCATAATTTCTACCCCCTGACCATTAACTTCATCACATTTGAAAGACCTTTTCCCTAAGTAACACACAACTCAGGGATCAGTCCACCTAGGCATCTTTTGCTGGAACACTTTCAGCCTACTTGATATCCAACACTTTAACTGTCAAAGCAATTTTCCTGGTCACTATGCTAAATGTACCACTGCCAGAATTAAAACACAGAAATGCCAATATTCATAACAAATTTGACAAAATAAAACAGTGCTCTTCTTTGACACCCCTAAGATGGTAAAAGTGGTGGAATATTTTGCCTGTCCCACCTCAAGACCACAAGACACCGGCTGAGTGGCCCTCCTAGGGAACTGTCAGACCTGCTCTCACATGAGTTAGCTGCAATGTCAGTGTGTCTGTTTTTAGTTTCCTTTCTGCAAGAGCTTTCATAGCTATTCTTGCTGCTACTCCAAACATCTATTAAATAAGTACATCATGTTTATGATGAGTTGCCTAGAAATGACCGTCTTTCAATATAGCTTACTTGGATAGAGGCATTTATTGGAGCGATTGTTCCAATGGGCACTGCTGAAGAACCTTCTGACACACCATACATATGCACTGCAGAAGCCAGTGGAGTGATGTCAGGAAGCTGTACATTCATCCCTATCTGTTACCATTCACCCAGATCTACAGCATAGTTTCTCTTTATGGACTTGGTACAGTGAACACCATCAATATTCTAGTCAGCTTCTGTTTCTCTTGTTCTTGCAAGGATGTGGAGGTCATTTCATTCATTGCATGATTCAGAGCCCATGGTGTGACCTTCTTCCTTACTACCAACTCCCTACCTCCTACCTTAAAAACCCAAACAGGAAGAGTGGAAACACTGTCTCTTACTTTAAATACTCTCACTTATAATACCATAATAATGAATGAATCCAAAAAATAAGTGAATATATTTCAGCATATTTTTTCAAATTCTTTGGGGAATGAGAGGAATTTAAAAATGTAAATATTATTTTTATTTTTAAAGATTTTAAACATTTTTATTTTATGTGTATCTCCACAAGTGTGCGTGCGCACGTGCGCGCGCGCATGTGTGTGTGTGTGTGTGTGTGTGTGTACCATGTATGCAGGTGTCAGAAGAGGGTGTCAGATCTCTTGGAACTGGAATTAGAAGCAACTGTGCAACACCCAACATGGGTGCTGGGAACTAAACTCGAGTCTTTTAAAAGAGTAGCAAGTGCCCTTAACTGCTGAGCCATCTCTCCAGTCTCTACATATGATGGCTCAGTGGGTTAAAGCATTTGTGGCTGTGTGGCCAAGTCTGATGAGCAAGTACAATCCCCATGACATACATGATGCAAGGAGAGAATCAACTCCCATAAATTGTTCTTTGACTTCTTAATGCATGCTATGGAATGTGTATACTCCACCCCCAAATAAATAAATAAATAAATAAATAAATAAATAAATAGGGGCTGGAGAGATGGCTCAGTGGTTAAGAGCACTGACTGCTCTTGCAGAGGACCTGGGTTTGACTCCCAGCACCCACATGGCAGCTAAGAACCGTCTTTAACTCTAGTTCCAGGGGAATCCAACTCCCTCTTCTGGTCTTCGCGGCACTGCACAACACGGGTGCACCAATGTACATGCAGACAGTACACTTATACACATTAAATAAATAAATAAAATTGAATAAATAAATAAAAATTTAAAGCTTTAAAAAGCTGATGATCCAAATGTGATCTGATCATGCAATACCAGGGTTTCCTATGGTACAGAATTTGAATGGGGGACATAGATGAGTCTGAGCCAGCTGCTGGGCATCCTAGCTTGGGCCTCACCTCTCTACTGCACTAAGTTGTATCCTTTGAAAATACTAGCTATAAAAACAACCATAAAAAAGACTTAATTATGTTGATGGTTCAGTCATAACCCAGCTCCCTGTTGTCCCAGAAACAAAGCTGCATGTGTGGCTATAGCTGCTTGCTCTTTTATTTGCCTGGTTACAGCCTTGAAGCTCCTTGAGGAAACGCCATAATTTCTCCAAATGAGCAAAACTAGAGAACACCCTGTGGACGGCGCCAGCACTTTTACGTCCCCCTGACTTATAAACTCCTTAATAACTGTGCCCATCTTTGCCATTCATTACAACCACGGAAAACTCCTCTAAAGCCCTTCATCTGTGTTTTGTTCCAGAAGTCACGTGTGCCCTCGATATCCTGCACGCTCACAGACAGCACCTAGTACAGAGAATGCGACGGAAACAAGTGAGGTAGGAAGCAGGGTTCCTGCTTCGTTTTGATTCGCCAAACTCACAGACGGCTTTGCTTCATGAAATTAGAGAAATGCAGGATCGTTTTATCTGGCAAAATTTAGACACACTAAATAATCACTGTGCCTACTGCCTTTGTTTTCATCAACTGGTGAATAGGGCTGGCAAAACCTCAGCTGTGGAGTTTTGTCTAATGCTGAGCCCACAGGGCTTTTTATTATTGGTAGGTTTCCAATAAACATAGAAGGCAAATTTCTCCCATTTCAATTCCTAACTTGTATTTTTATTACAATTATTTATTTACACATTCCATTTACCTGACTCCCTTTTTTAATGCTGATAGAAAAGCATATGACAGAAAGACTAATGCTTATTTTGGAATCTTAAGTTTAAGAAGAAGAATTTTTCTGGGCTCCAGAGACAGCTCAGCAGTTAAGATCAATAGTCATTCTTACAGAAGACATGGTTTGAATCCCAGTACCCACGTGGTAGCTAACAAGCATCTGTAACTACAGTTCCTGGGGATCCAATGCCCTCTTCTGTCCTCCACAGGTACTGCACAACACAGGTGCCCTTACACACAAGCAGGCATAACACTCATACACATAAAATAGAATTTTCCAAGACAAACAAGCAGGTGATTAATTAAAGATCCTAACTATAGTATAATAAATATTTTGGGGACTGGTAACTACATGAATATGACCAAGGGAACAAAAGACTTCAATTTAACGCCAAGTTGTCATTTCCAAGAATGTAATAATAGCTAAAAGAAAATTAGACCAATAAAAAAGAAGAGCCGGCCATGGCATACCTTTAATCCCAGCACTTGGGAGGCAGAGGCAGGAAGATCTCTGTGAGTTCAAGGCCAGCCTGGTCTACATAGTGCTCCAGGAGGCCAGCTGGGACTAAAGGGAGACCCTGTCTCAAAAAGAACCCCCCCCAAAAAAAGAAAGAAAAGAAGAGTATCTTAAATTACTTGATGACAAAACAGATCTATCACATGGAAAAACATGGAAAACAAGTTCATGAGCTTCACTTAAGCAAAAACTATAGGCCTGTGCCAGTTCATCCCATAGTAATAGTCCTGGGTACTGGACTAAACAGCTTTTCATTTTTGCACTGAGGTGCTAGAGAAATTAAAGCTGGTGGTAACATGGTGCTTGGTAGCACTGATAGAACTTCTTCCTTTTATTTTTTATTTTGATCTTTCCAAAAAAGGAGGAAATTAAGAATAGTATTCATCATTTTCATTCTTTTTTTTTTTTTTTAAAGTCTTTTTGAGACAGGGTCTCCCTGTAGCTCTGGCTGACCTGGAACTCACTATGTAGACCAGGCTGGCCTTGAACTCACAGAGATCTACCTGCCTCTGCCTCCTGAGTGCTGGAATTAAAGGCGTGCGCCACCACACCCGGCATTTTCATTCTTTTTAATGAGGAAACTAAAGCTTACAATTACCAAGTGATCTCCATGAACCTCCATGATTGATTATGATTATGATTGTTATTATTTGGTCTTTTTGAGACAGTCTTCCTGTAGCCCCAGCTGTCCTGGAACTCATATGTAAACCAGGCTGGCCTTGAACTCACAGAGATCTGCCTGCCTCTGCTTCCCAAGTCTTGGGATTATAAACATGTGCCACCACTCCTGGCTTCATAATTATTATTATTTTGAGGGGGGTGTTAAGACAGGGTCTCCCTGTATTCTCAGCTGGCCTGAAACTTGCTATGTAGACCAGGCTGACCTTGATCTCACAGTGATCCACCTGCCTCTGCCTCAAAGTATTGGGATTAAAGGCGTGCAGCATCACATCCAGCTCAGAACCCACATTATTAGGAGGCAGGCTCTTCCACATCAGAGCTGCTATTGCTCTTTGGTTTTTGAGTGCATTCTTTTCCATGTGATTCATTTCACATAGAAACGTGCTGAGGTACCTGGGAAAGCCCACTCTCTTCAAATATGATTTCATTTACATTTATTATTGTTGTCACTGTCATCATTATTATCATTTTAATTATCATTATTATCATTTATCAATGAAACCACTGCACATTTCTGTGTAAAACAAAACATATCAACATACCCTTTTACGGAGCTTTTCTGCATCATCAAGCTCAGCCTTAATAGTCTTATCAAACTTATTTAAAAGTTTAGGCTTCTTTTTCTTAGCTGAAAGAAAAAAAAAAGGTTTCAGTTTAATTTACTTTTTGTCAAGAACATTATCAAGAACGGTCATTTGCAAATAATGAGAAGTGGGTATTGGTCCCCAACATGTCACTGCAGGAACACGCTCATTCCAGCTCACTTCCCACGGTGGAGGACACAGCGCCCCTCCTTCAAAGCTTGTTTAATTGGTTCACTTCCTGAGATTCTGCATATACTACTGTTGTACTAAATGAAGCCGCTTTGAGCTAATCAGTGGGTGCATTATGCTTGCTCTGTGTGTCTGAGTCACATTTTGGTGATTCTCCTGGCTATTTAACATTGTCATCTTATTATATTAGAGCTGCTCTGATGGTTTGTAGACAGCATTCTTTGTCCTTATTGTTGCAGTTGTTTGAGGATGCCATGAACCATACCCACACTTGACAGAAAAGCATGTGACAAGAATAGTTTAACTAAAATTAAAGAGAATGTTCCATGAAAAACAAGCAGATGGTTAAAGATACTACACTATAATACATATTTTTAGTCTATAATAGAAAGAAACCAGAGCTTCAAATTAGTCTGTAACACTATAAAGCAAATTGAAAACTTTATTTAAAAAATTCAAATTTATTTATCTTGTAGTCATACCCACATGGGTGTGCACCTGTGTCATCATGGGCCATGGAGTCATACCCACATGTCATCATGTCATACCCACATGTCATCATGGGCCATGGAGTCTGAGGACAACTTTCTGAACTTGGTTCTCTCCTTCTACCCTGTGGGTCCTGGGAATCGAATTCAAGTCCTCGGGCTTGGTGGCAAGTGACTTTAGCTGCTGAGCCTGTCTTACTGACCTTTTGTTCCTGTGTTTTTTCAGATAGGAAACAATGCACAAATACCACACATGTGCCCTGACTGCTCCACTATCTGGCTGTCCCCCTCCTGATTCTGTCACTGCCTTCTTAGCCCCAATCCCTGAGAGGTGCAGGACCTGCAACTCCAACCTGCAAGATGAAGGCTCGCCAGCTATGGCTCCTCCTTGCCACCCACACAAAGGACTCTAGATGCCGAAGGAGCTATGCAGAGGGACAAAACATCTGTTCCTGCCTCAGGCTGCCATTCTGATACATTTTTAAATTTCTAATTAAACACAAGACTTAACTGTGTGTGAATGTCTCCTACCAGCTCACCTGAAATGCTGCACTTATTCAAGGGGGGCAGTGTTCATCTTGAGTTCCTTCACAGCTGTGTTTCTTCACCCACCTTTCCTAGCCATCCCAGGTTGGCCTCTCATCTCTATTTCACCTCCTACTACCTACCTGCAAACCTTACATTTCCTTTATACAGCCTCTCAAATATGGCATAAAATCAGACAGGTGATTTTCCCAATGGTGTTTTCTCTGCCTACCAAACCTTCCCCTTATTTCTACCGAAGGATCCTCTATTTCACATCTGAGATCTGGTTTCAATGGTATCTTATTAAGCCATCTATAACACCTTCATTTTCTGTGATCATGTAACAGTTTCTAAGTCTTCAGACTACTTTTACGAGGTTGTAAGAATAATTCTCAAGCTTCTCCTTACTGTCTTAGCTCTCCCCTTGCAGGAATGTTGTTTCAACAAGAAAATAACTGATCTCATAATATATACCCAGCATTCAGCACTTGACCCATCTCATAGGAAGTCCTCAAGAACTGTTTCTGAATGCATGAATGAATCTCGGATAGTCTAGAAGAGATGATGGAAATGTCAATTTGCAATTCAGGTCTCAGCTGCCTATGAAAGTCAAAATTATGGCTGGGCGTGGTGGTGCATGCCTTTAATCCTAGCACTTGGGAGGCAGAGGCAGGCCGATCTCTGTAAGTTCAAGCATGGTCTACTTAGTGAGTTCCAGGCCAGCTGGGACTAAAGGGGAGACGCTGTCTCAAAAAGACCAAAAAAAAAAAAAAATCAAAATTACAAGTGACTAAGCTATACAAGGAACGGATAAAGAAAGTCCAATCCAAATTTTTCAATGGACCACAATTGAACAGAGGAAAAATGTTACAAAGCAGCCAGCTGAGCTGAAGGAAATCCTCACTGAAGATCCTGGGGACACTGGTGTTTATTTCACATGTCTTCATTCACTTAAGTTTTCAGTGCATTAACAGGTCACCACAGACATGTTGGGATAACAGGCATAGCTAACCAGGAAGTGAATGGTTTGCAAAGTTCAGCTACGTGTAGAACATCCAAACTTTATGAAGCAGCCTGCTTTTGTGCTGTCACTCTGCTTAATGTCTTATCAAATTCATCCCTTTTTTGTTTGTATGATTTTCTTCGATTTTACTATGTATCAGAAGACGACTCTGAACATCTGATCCTCCTGCCTCTGTGTGGTGTGATTATGGGCAAGAGACACCATGACAGTTTTTATGCAATGGGGATCAAGATGGAGCCCAGGGCTTTGCGCATGCTAGGCAAGCATTTTACCAACTGAGCTACATTCTGAATTTCTCAATTCATTTTGTCTTTGTGACAATGGTCTCATTGTGTTGCTCAGACTGGCCTTGGATTCCCAGGCTTAAATCCTTCTGCCTCAGTATCTGGGATTACAGGTTCATGTCAGTATACCAGGCAAATTCTTTGCTGATGAAAAGGTGGCATTTATTGAACACTTGATCTGCTAAATGTGGCCTCACCCAGGCTACATATTCTCTCGACAGTAGGAGTCAAGACTGTGAGGGACTAGAAGTGAAGCAAACCCCTGGCAGGTGGACAGAGGGGAAACGAATCACTAATAAGTAACAAAGATGGAAAACTTCTGGCTTCTTCAACCGAGACAAAGACCTGGAGGACCCTTCCACTGCCACGGGGCGCTTCTTCTGGATAAACAGTCCAGACCAGTTTAGGTAAGTCCAAGACAGGACATAGACATATCCTAGCTTGGAGCTGGTGAACCTTTATTAGCCCTCTCCTCTTTGTTTAAGTTCATCATTTCAAAATTGGCTGGGGGTTGCAGGGAGCTCCCCTATCCCAACAAGAACACTTAGGAGACCCAGACCCTCCTAGGGGCTTTGGGTTTTTCGGTTTCCAAATCCCCTCTCTACTTGTGGAGACTCTGTATTTGTATGTATGTTGTGTTTCTTTACTTTTATTTTTCAATATTTTATTTTATGTGTGGAAGTGTATTGCCTGCATGTACCTCAGTGCACCCATGTCATGCAATACCCTCAAAAGTCAGAAGTGGGCATCAGATCCCCTGGAACTGGAGTTACAGAAGTTTGTTACCTGCCATGTGGGTGCTGGGAATCAAACTGACATCTTTTGCAAGAAAAGCCTGTGCTCTTAACCACTGAGCCATCTCTCTAGCCCCGAATAAAATCTGTTATGCCTGATTTCTTCTTGCCTTTTAATTCTTATTTTTAAGACATTTTTAATTTATCATATGTCTGTATGTGGCTATGTGCATGTGAGTGTATGTGCCCAAGAAGGCCAGAGGCAGCCGATCCCCTGAACCTGGATTTATAGGTGGTGATAAATTGCATGATGTGGGTGCTGGGAACCAAACTCAGGTCCTATGTAAGAACAATATACACTCTTCGCCAATGAGCCATCTCCCCAGCACCTTGCCTTTAAATTATTTAATTGGAAGATAAAACAAACCCAATCAAGACCCCTAGGTGGTAACAACTGGGTCCTGGGTTGTCCCCCGTAGGCTGCAATGCTGATAATCTTTTCTGTTTTCTATCTCTGGCATCTGGCCCAGACACTGAGAAACTAGAGTGTTTGTAAGGCTTTGCTCATGATGGCAGAGTGGAATTAAGTATTAGTGTAAGTAGTGCATTGTACAAAGGAACTAACTGAACATATTGCTGTCTCTAAGGATAAAGGTAGTTAAATAACCATAGCAATTTTCCTTCATTTTGTGTTTTAAGCACCCAGTATTTATGTTACAAAGACATACCCTGGCTTAGTAGAAGATGAGAGGGTCTGGATGCCAGAGCCTCAGTGCTGCCCCTTCTGGGCAATTTGCATTGTTTGGCTGAGCCTGTGTCTCTATTCATGAAATGGAAACATCTGGCTCCTGCTATCCACCATTAAGGCAGCCATGGGGCATAAAGCACTACACCAGTATTAGTTACATCTTCTACACATAGTTACATCTTCTACACATAGTTACATCTTCTACACATAGCATTTTGTTTTACATTAAAGTTCTGTTTTTAATTCAATGGAAAATGTGTATGATCTATCTACCTATTGTCAGTGTGTAAATTTTTTTTTTTTGGTCTTTCTGAGACAGGGTCTCCCTGTAGCCCCAACTGGCCTGTAACTCACTATGTAAACCAGGCAGGCCTTGAAGTCATAGAGATCTGCCTGCCTTTGCCTCCTGAGTGTGGATATTAAAAGCATGTACCACCATGCCCGGCTATTTATTTGTTTGTTTGTTTATTTATTTATTTAATGCCAGGCCTTTCCCCCTCTTTCCTTTCCTTTCCTTTCCTTTCCTTTCCTTTCCTTTCCTTTCCTTTCCTTTCCTTTCCTTTCCTTTCCTTTCCTTTCCTTTCCTTTCCTTTCCTTTCCTTTCCTTTCCTTTCCTTTCCTTTCCTTTCCTTTCCTTTCCTTTCCTTTCCTTTCTTTCATGCCAGACCTGTTCTGTGGTCAAACACGTCCCTGGCTAGCTGAGATTCAAGCAACTGTTTTGACCACACTATACCTATGGAGCCATATTATACTTCCCTTGATCTGCAAACCCTATTACAGTTTGAGCATCCCTAAGACAAAGCACAAAATCTGGGGAAGTGAGATTGCTCAGTGGCTAAGAACATTTGCTGCTAAGCCTGACGGACCCGAGTTTGAACCCCAGAACCTACATGGTGGAAGAAGAGAATTCACTCCTGCAAGCTGTCCTATGACCTCTACTCATGTACTACAGCATGAGCCCCCCAAAAACATATAAAAAAAAGAAATAGAAAACCAACAACCCAGATGTGAAATGCCCTGAAATTCAAAACTTTCTACCATATTTGTCACAGATATCATGGTTTAACACATACAAATATTGTTTCATGTAAAAAAGTATTAAATATATATGTCTTACTTTTCCTGTTGCTGTGATGAAATACCCTGGCAAATTAACCCAAGGAAGAGCATGTTTATTTTGGCTTACAGTTCCAGGGGACAGTCCATCATAGCAGGGAAGTGCCATGGAGGACAAGTGAAGGTGGCAGGAACTTGAAGTAGCTAGTCACATCTACCCACAGTCATGAAGAAGAGAGTAATGGATGCCTGAACTCGGTTCATTTTTCCTTTTTAGACAGTCCAGGATCCCGGGGTTGGGAATGGTGTCAAGCACAATGGGTGGGCCTTCCTCGGTCAAAGTAATCAAAATATACAGCTGACAACTGAGATGAACCATCAGAATATAAAAAATTACCTTCAGGTTATATGAACCTAGTATATATGCACTATTCATGAATTTCATGATTAGATTTGAGCCTCATCCCCAAAGTATCTCATGTTATATATGTAAATATTCAAAAAATTCAGAAATCCAAAACAGTTCAAATCCCAGATATTTCAGGCAAATGTATCTCAGCAAGTATTTATCAGAAAAAATATGAATGACTGAATTTTATTACAGTAGTTACTGAAGGAAGAAATGGATGAAGCAAATAATCTAAAAGCAAAATGATTTAAGGAAAAGAAACTTATGTTTTCACAATAGGATATAAAAAAAAAATCTGCTCTACATCTAAGATCAGGATGAGGGTAACAATACTCTAAAACAATTTTACTAAAACACTATTCATGGTAAATAACAGTTAACTCAAGACAAATCCTACTATATATTTTAATCTTCCTAAATTAAAATTAGAAGTTGCGTTTGATTATCTTAAGACAAAATTCACTGATATATTTCAGCATAAACTAACACAATGGAGAGAAGGAGGGAACAACAGAGCAAAGCCTACAAGAATCCCATGTTAGGATTTTTGATGACATTCTATCTGTTGTGCACAGGACAAGTGCGTCTGCTTCCAGGAGGGTTCGTACAATACCCAGGCAGGGGATGTGGGTAGGAGCCCCCAGTTATTTTCTCTTTCATTTAAAGGTGGGAATTGTGCAAGGTGTTCCCCACTGCTAAGCATCCCACTGGTTCTGAAATCAGTCTGCTATCACATTGAGAGAAAGGCAAGTTATTTGCCTTTGAGAAACCCAATCAGCAGTCATGGAAATGCTTCTGGCAGGAGCCTTTGTTTGTATTATCGCTATGTGAGAAAGGAGAATTAATGTGTTTGATCCAAAAATAACCCATCTGGAGTTTCCCTCTCTAAAGCTACACACTTCATTAGTATGACTGGAAGAAGAGGTGAGTTTGGGCCACTTTGGGGGAGAGGCTCGTATCTTCCAATCTTTTGCAGTAGTCTGGTGGAAAGGGAGGACAGTGTCCCTTTCCTTGTCTCTTACAGTGGAGGAATAATGGACCTTTGTTCTCCACAGAATTAAATACCAGCTACAAACCAGCAGGAGGCCAATATTCAAAGCTTATACTGAACAGTGAACATAAATATTTCTCAGCTGAGAGACACTAACTAACACAACACAGTAAACATTATATAAAGGGCAATTGTTTTCATCTGCCCCCTCAATGGAAATAATGTGAGATTCAGCTGGGAGCATTCCATGGCGCCAGCAAGTACTTCAGTTTATTAAATGGAGTTGGCTGTCTCCCCATAGGGTTATTTTAATAAATTATACATCACTCCCCTTCTAGAGTAATAATCCTTTAACAGATGTGACCCCATATGTTAAATTAGAAATTTCAGAGACACTTAGTGATGTGCTTTTTTAGACATAACAGGAAGCTCTTTGGTGCCAAGGCAGTCCATAGCTTTACCAACAGCCAATTCAGTCATTATGAATGCTACCTTCATAGGCACTGCGCTTGAAAGAAGAGCCTCCTTCTAGCTCAGCTTCAGATGAAGCCTTGGTCTCCTGGTTCTCTAACACTTAACTGAGTATAAATAACAGAAAAGGGGGTTGGGGTGCAGGTCAGTGGCAGATCACATGCTCAGCACAAGGGAGGATGTAGGTTCAATTCTGAGCATGCAAATAAGCACAAGTCAGGGTTGCTTGATTGGATAACCACTCAGCAGCAACTACAAGCTGACATAGTATACGCAGAAAAGACAAAAAAAAAAAAGAGCACCAAACAGATAACAAGTTCAAATACCATTACTTTGTGGGTAAAACATGGTACATATGTCAACAATGCCCAAAGCATCACTGCTCAGTTCAATAGCTGGTATTCATTAAAATTGACTTCTAATCCCTAATTACCAAGTGAATTATATACAAGGTGCATATCCAAAGAGTAGAAATGTTTAAAAATATTTTAGGAAATTGTCTACCAAATTATATAAATTTTGTTTAAACAATGCTTTGAAGATACTGGAATTCATCTGTAAAGATGTGTTTCTATGAAATAATGATTTCCCATTAATGGAAAATATAATAATAATACCCAAGCAAGCCTGGCTATGTATCAGTGTCTCTAAAGAGATCTAATAGCTGCTCGCTAGCCCCAATACTAGATAAACTATAAGTGATCCTAAAAAGCAATAGCTCAGATACATCTAAAGACAGAATGGGATGTGTTATATGAATAAAATATTTGGATGTTTGCAAGAAAGTTTCTAGTACTTATTTTTCATCAAACTTCTAAGTATCAAAAGGTTTTACAGATTTGATTAGTGTTCAAGAGCACCAATAATAACTTCTTTTCATCTTAAGACAAGTTTCATAGGGTTCATATTTGTATCTATCATAGTAAATTGTACCACTGATCTTTAAAACCAATCTGATGATTACACTAAAGAGAAATCCCCCTCAAAGGCTTTAGAGTTACACCCTAAAAATGAAGAATGAAAATATGAAAAAATGAAAATATGAAAATACTACAGAATTTAATAATTTGGCTTTAAAGAATTGTGGTATGACACAAGAAGGTGACGATAAACATGTTTAACTGGTACATTTCTCATTGTAGACAAATTTGAATTTAGGTTAGACTAGTACTGGACATGTAAACCTGTGACTTGAAATAATGAAAAAGCCATTGCTATTTTAAATAGATGCGCTGAAAAATAAAAGTAAAGAAGTTACCTTCAAATACTAGGACTAGGATTTAAATATTCCTCAAAGTTCTACATATTTCCATATATATATATATGTATATATGTTTATATATGAAACAATAGTTTGATAGAAACTATACATCTGGCAACAAAAGATACTGAATCAGGAGGGATATGGATCAAATTTGTCAAATCAGTTGTAAAAAGAGAATCCGAGCTCTTCCCCAAGATGTTAGGGAAAGTGAAGAAGGAAGTTCTTGCTTCTCCCAAAGTTAAAGCCATAGCAAAGGCATTGAAAGCCAACAAAGAAGTCCTGAAAGGAATCCACACCCACAGAAAGAAGATCTGTATGCCACCCACCTTCCAGCCACCCAAGCCCCTACGGCTCCAGTGGCAGCTCAAATACCCTCTAAGACCCACCTCCCTCCTCAAGCAGGTGAAACAAGTTTATCCACTATCCCAACATCCAGCTCCTGTGATGTCAGCCATAAGGAAGACAGAAGACAATAAAATGTGTATGTTCCACTGTGGATGTCAGGGCTAACAAGCACCAGATCAAACAGAAACTATGATAGTGATATGAGTAAGGCCAATACCCTGATCTGACCTATGTTTGACTGGCTTCTGACGATGATTCTTTGGATGCTGCCAACAAAATCTAGCACAGACAAAGTCTAATCATAAATATTGTTTATTTAATTCCTAGGAAAGCAGAGAAAGAATCTGGAAAAAGAGAGATGTGACAAGTGGAAAACACAGAATTGCTTTAAGTAGTCCAGAAACTGCATTAAGTATAGATATCCCAGTTTAATATTCAATTAAAAGGTAAAGAAGTGACACTAGATAGGCTGATCAGGCTCCAGTGGATGAACACACACCAAGGGACATCTGGGGCACAAACTTGACACAATAGGCCTTAACATCTATGAATGCATGGAATCAGGTGGGGTGGGTATAGGGGTGCAGATACAAGAAGGGGCCTAAATATGATTAAGATGTAATGTATAGGGGCTGGAGGGATGGCTCAATGGATAAGAGCACCAACTGCTCTTGCAAAGGATCTGGGTTCGATTCCCAGGACCCACATGGTGGCTAAGAACCGTCTTTAACTCCAGTTCCAGGGAAATCCAACACCCTCTTCTGACCTCAGCGGCATTGAACGACATGGGTGCACTAACCTACATGCAGACAGTACACTCATACACATAAAAATAATAAATAAATAAATGAATAAAAATTAAAAGATGTAATGTATAGAATGCAAAAAAAATCAATAAAATAATCATTGTAATTTTTTAAATGGTAAAAGATTTCAGACTAGAAGAAATACACCAAATATAAAAGCACAAATGAGCTAAAACAAGTGGATGGAAAATGGTACTATAGCCATAAAGAAGTCTAGAGTGCCCATAAGAATGTCCAAAGTACATTTTAGGACAATGATTATTATCAGTGAGGAAGAAGATTATTTTGTAAGGATATAGAAATTCACCCATAGAGAATCATAAAAATCTAAGTATCCATCAGTAATGCAGATATAAAATATATGAATTGTCATTGACAGACCTATAAGAATATAAAAATTTGAAAATCCAGGGCTGGAGAGATAGCCTAGCGGTTAAGAGTGCCAACTGCTCTTGCAGAGGACCCGGGTTCGATCCCCAGCATCCACATGGCGGCTGAGAATCGTCTGTAACTCCAGTTCCAGGGGAATCCGAGACCCTCTTCTGACCTCCGCGGCATTGCACGACACGGGTGCACAAACCTACATGCAGACAGTACACTCATACACATACAAAAATAAATAAAAAATAAAAAAAAAGAAAATCCATTACACAATTCTACTCAGTACATGATGGAACAAGTAGAAAATAATATCCATAAGGATACAGAAGACTCGAACAATATTGAACAACTCAATACACATTTCCAGAATAATCTCCTCAATAGAAGCCAAATAACACTGCAAGTTACAAACAACACTACAAGCTTCTACCTCAGAAAAAGACCAAAATGAACCAAAAGTTGCTGGAAGAAAGTTACAAACTGAAAGGGTTACTCAAGAATGGAACCGAACCATCTATATCAAAGAAATTGAATTTATGGCTCAAAACTTTTCCACTAAGAAAATAGTACATCCAGTAATCTTCACTGGTGAATTTTGCCAGACATTTAAAAACAAAATAGCACATAAGTTCTTGAAGACAGGGGACTGCTTTTTGACTTATGCCATGAGTCAATATTATTATCAAGAGCAACAAAGACACAGATGTATGTAAAGTAAAAAGTGGCATGCTTTTATGAACATACAGTGAAAGATTGTGTTTTGGCAAACTCAATCCAACAAGATATGTAAAGGGAAAATGTATTGTGAGGCTTAACTCAGAAACAGACCATATTGATTTAATGTATGAATAGCAACTAATGTAATTTATCATAAAATGGAAAGATCCATATGGTCTCTTAATGAAACAGACATTCTTTGTCTAACTCACAAACCCATTCTTAAAAACTCTAAGCAATATATAAATAGAAGAATTTTTTCTCAATCTGATGAAGAGCATCTATTGAAATTCTAGAGCTAAGATAATATTGGATGACAAAAGAGCAAATTCCTACCACATAACCAAGACAAGACACAAAGATGGCTAGTCATACTTGTTTTCAACATTGTACTAGAGGCTCTAGCCAGTGAATAGAGTAAGAATAGAAAAACATCCCAATTGGAGAATAAGAAGTAAAACTTTATTCATCGATGATGTGGAAAACATAGAAAATCTCATAAAGTCTTTAAAATGCAACTTGAAAATAGAAGTCAAGTTTATCAGTTTCAAGGTACCAATACCCATGCAGAAAACCCAACTTTATTTCTATCTACTAGTACCAAACAACAGAAAATTGAAACTGCACAGTAAAAATCCCACTTAAAATAGCATCTACAACATGATATACTTAGGGACAGATCTGATAAAATGTGAAAGGACTGTATGGTGAAAACTATAAAACACAATCTAAGTGAAGACAAGTAATTGCCTTTGGATGAAAGACTCTACACAGTAAAGGTACCAACTCTTCTGAAATAACTGTTTCTAAAACTCCCATGGAAATGCAAAGCCCTCCATCACCACAGCCAGGTGTAAAAGGACAGCTCGGGAACACTAACATTCCCTAATATCAAGATTGTGGTTTAAAATTTTTATTTTGTGTATGAGTGTATTACCTGCATGTATATGAGTGCAACATGGGCCGCCATGCAATGCCCGTGGAGGTCAAAAGAGGGTGTCAGATCCCCTGGAACTGGAGCTAGAATGGTTGTTAGCCACTATATGAGTATTGGGAATTAAACTTGGGTCCTCTGCAAGAATAGCCAGTGCTCTTAACCACTGAGTCATCTCTCCAGCCCATGATTTCAAAACTTTTTACTAAGCTATGATAAAGCTGCAGATGAAGCATTTGAGTACAGAAAGAAATACAGAGAGTAAAAGTAAAAAGAGAGTTTATGAGTAGATTCACATATATTTTCAATTGCAAAAGCGATTTAATGGAAAAAGAATAGTCTTTTGAGTACATGCTCTTGGAGCAGTTAGATATCCATATTTACAACATGAACTGCTTTCAATACATTTGTTTCTAAATACTTTAAAGTGGAACAGAGGCTTAAATATAAAACTTAAAACTTTTAATTCTTCTAAAAAAGAAACCACATGAGACAAAATCTTCATAATCTCACTGGCTTGACTCCAAGAACACTGTTTGTAAGTGAAAAGTTCAGGCCCACAATCCAAAACCTTGGGAGGCTGAGACAGGAGTTCAAGGCTAGCCTGGGCTATAGTGGTAAGTCCTAGGCTAGGCTAAGCTATATAACCAGCCTGTCTAAAAGGCACAAGATCGGTCAACGGTATAGTACCTGCTTAGCACCTGGAAGGCAGCACCCCATTGAAATCCCAGCAGTAGCACCAACAGAGCAGTACCTCCACCACCTGACACAACTAAAAATAAATCTTTAAAGAATAATTCCGAATATCATAGTTGAGTGCTTTCACTATATAGTGTTTACATTTCTGTAATTATTTTAAGAATTTATAGTTTTAGTTTGTTGTTCTGAAATGAAATCAAACAAAACTCTCAAGATTATGACTGGTTCGATCTGAAATGTCAGAACTTCCCACATAATTCTGTTGAGATATTGACTGTCCAGTAGAAATCACTGAGGACCCAAAACAGTTTAAACATTTGTAACTACTCCTGGGTGGTGGGAAACTCCAAGGTAGAATACTGCAGCATCCCAGAGCCAGGTCTATGACAGGTCTGAACCACTCTGGCACATATTTATTGAGGTCTCGCCACAGGCTAAGTATGGCAAGAAATTCAGCATCACAACCTTGAATACTTCAGAAAATGGGAGAAAGTGACATAGCAGATAGGGCTGAAAATTATCAGACAAAATAAGAATAACACCACACCTTGGGAACAGGGAGAAACGGAGTCACCTCTAATTGGGTCAATACAAAGAATTTAGGAGGAATCTGCCATGTGAGCTGAGTTGTAAACACAGATCTAAAAAGGGATGTGTGAGGCAGGAAAGGGTATTTCCTTTCCCGCAACGCAAGAAGTGCGGGGGGGTGGGGGAACAGAAAGGAGCTGAGTGCAAGGATTTGGAAAGACCCCGGTGGGCATCCTAGGGTCCTGGGACAGGGCTGCTGAGAACCACAGCAACAAGCCTGGCTTGAAGGCAGGTGACATGCTTCCTGATACAAGGAGACCTTGCTCTGTAGACAGTGTGGTTAGCTGTGGCTTTAATGGGTAACCATCAATGACCTGTGTGTGAAACTCTGCTTAGGTAGATGCATAAGCCCAAAGATAGAGAGTAGTGGCAGACATCCTTGGGACGTGATGCAGCAATGAAATCACGGGGCAAGAGAAGGGGCAGTGAATGGAGAGAAAGTCCTGTCAATTAAATAACCAAATGTTAGGAGAAAAAAAAGTGTATGGAAAAAATAAAACTCAATTTCATGCTGTTTAAACAGGACCATAGTGTTTATCATATTGCACTACTGAACATACTGTCACTTAGAGAGAAGGCGGTGAAATTCCAGGGCATCACAGATTATTGTCAGCCCTAAAGATATGATATGTTGTGATCCTTTTTATGAATAATGTGTGGTTTATTTTTATGCAACAGCACACCACATGTTCTGGGTTTTAACAGATGGCAAACTCTTTAGACCACAGTTTTAAGCTTGCACACTGGGAATGAAAACTATTTATACAGTAAACACTTTAGCTGATCCTATCTTTGGACAAGTTTAATTAAAGAATGAGATACCAATTGCACAATCAAGGAGACTCATGGGAGGAAGCAGGAACTTGCTTCCTTGCTGAATACATTATTTCACCCGAGCAATTTAAAGCATACATGGAAATTAATGGCACTATTGAGTCTTACAATAAATCCCTCAAGCATTTAGCTTTTTGTTGGCTGTTTTCAAACTCCGGTGTTCATAAAGCTTTAACACCCAGGGTAGAAAGAAAACTTAACTTGCTCTTTAATGAGGTGCCACTATAAGCATTCCTCAAACGGTCCCCCAATATGCTCACACCTTATTCAGCTTTTACAGGCTCACCTTGCATAAATACACACTTTATAAAGAAACAGCCCTGGAGAATTAGCATCTTTACTCTTGTAATTAAGACATTGAGAACACAAAGATGTCATGGCAATAGACTTCATCACATTCATCAAGAGCCTCTTGTAGAAAGAACAAATTAAAACATATTACATTTCTCTTGGATCTGAATTTTTGGAGGTCACATGCATTTTATTTTAAAATATACTTTTGTTATTATGGTTATATTTATTGAGGCAGGTTCTCTCTTAGCCCAGGCTGGTCTGAAACTCCTTGTAGCTAGGGAATGACCTTGAATTCCATCCTACATGCCTCCCTCTCTACCTTTCAAGTGCAGGAAGCAGCAATGTGTGCTACCACACCTGACCTCAAGACATCTTATGTAAAATACTCATTGCAGGGGAAGTGGTAATAAGTTGCTTGGATCTAGAGCAAGGCACCAGGAACAAAGCCAAATGACACAGAAACTGCAGGAATGCATGCAGATGCAACATTTTTTTTTATTAATTTTTTTATTTATTTCTGTATGTGTATGAATGTACTGTCTGCATGCAGGTTTGTGCACCCGTGTTGTGCAATGCCGCGGAGGTCAGAAGTGGGCCTCGGATTCCCCTGGAACTGGAGTTCTCCTGGAATTGGAGTTTCAGACGGTTCTCAGCCGCCATGTGGGTGCTGGGGATCGAACCCGGGTCCTCTGTAAGAGCGGTCAGCACTCTTAACCGCTAGGCCATCTCTCCAGCCCCCAGATGCAACATTTTACACGCAGATAAAAAGCTCTCTGAGCCTGAGAGATGTGTTCAGAGTCACAGGACAAATAAGAACCGAAACTCCAGCTCTCAGCAAGGATCCTTTGTGTTTCACTTCAAGAATTTTCTAGTTAGTTTTGAATAAGTGATTTCACGTGAATAACAAGAATTAAAATGACACAAGGACAATACTATGGAGGGGGGGAGGAGGCTACTCTAAAGGCTGATACTGCTGAAGAACTGTTTAATACTCCCAAATTCCTGTAATGTCACTGAGGATCTCAATACTCAAGTGTCACGTTCAGCCTCACTGTGGAAGCTTAAAACGGAATGGAACTAGGTCTTGGTGCCTGCTGAAGAGCAGAAACATGCATTTCCATCAGTCTAGTGCCAATGCATCAGCTATGCCTGATGCTATTAATCTGAAAGGCAATGTAAAGATATTTCCCATTTTTTTTCTTTCCAACAAGTCTCTTCACTTGTGTTTTACAATCACAGAGAAATACTCCAGGAAATGCACTGTCAAGCTATTATCCTACTTCTCAGGGGGTAAAAGACAATCTGCCTCTGGCCTCCTTCCTCACAAGGCACAGAGGTATGCAATTAATGGCACAACAACACATATCCTGCTGGGTCCTATACTGCTTGACTCTCATGACTGTCTGCAAGTGCCATGAAAAAAAATATACTGCAGAGAAATGCACACGGGGTTCACGGCAGCAGTTAAAAAGCAAGATGCAGTATGAATCAAAGTGACAAGGCCCAGAAATTAAAAGCTCACTCAAGTTCATTGGTTTTATGTTGAGGCTATAATTTGCAGTTAATGCTTTGTCCACCCTGTGGCTGGCTGAATGACATCAGTAATAACATCACCAATACTGCAGCATGAACACACAAAGGAGTCAGTGATCCTTAGGGGAAAAGGAACCAAATTTCTATGAGGCATAAAAATCAAGGTTATTACCTGAAACACAAGTTTATCAAACCTTGGCTTTCACGGGAAAGGTATTAATTGAAGGCATCATGCTGTCTAAATAGATTTTATCCAAGGTAAGTTTTAAGTGTGCTTTATACAACCTGAACTGAGTTAATATGACAGTCAGTGTCTAACTAGCTCTACAGGCTCCATCTTGTTAAGAGAAGATTTGATCTTATGGATGTAATATATACTTTATATAATATAATTTTTTTTTTTTTTTTTCTTCTTATGAAACAGGACCAGGACAGGCAGGAGTAAGTTCCACCAGCAGTACATCTAAAACTCAAAATAGAGAAAGTATGAAAGTGAATGGACAGTGAGGGAAAATGAGTTATGTTAGTTTTCCAAAGCCCTCGAGGGTTTTCAAGGACTCTGTCCTGAAGAAACTGCTGTGTGATGGTCACTGCCCCTCGCATCCTGGCAGCCCTGCTTTTTGCAATGGAGATAGATTTGCTGAGTGGACAAATACCAACAATTCTTTTACATATCAACCTACCATCCCCACTATTAAGATTAATTCAGTATTGGAATTCATGGAGCTATCACACAGGTACAAGACTTTCTGGCTAACTGAGGAACACCTGAAATGCCATCCGCCTTGCAAGAATGGCTGAAGTCCCATGGCACGGTGAAAGGATCTTTCCTTTCTTTCAGCATAAGTGAATCCTGGAAAAGGAAACATGTTAAAATACATCTATTTCCTTTTTCTTTCACATATCACCCTTTTTTTTTTTTTTTTTTTTTTTAAATGCAACTCAAAAGGGAAAAGATGGGTAGCCTCTGATTCTATGATAACCACTGGGACAAATGCACTTACAATCTGAAATGAGTTTTAGATTAAAAAATATTTTATTGATTATTTTTATTTTATGTGTCTGAGTGTCTTGCCTGCATATGGGTAGGTGCACTAATGTCATGCAATGCCTTCAGAGGTCAGAAAGGGCAACAGATCCCCTGAAGCTGGAGTTAGGGATGGTGGGTCCTAGGATTGAACCTGGGTCCTTTGCAAGAACAGCCAGTGCTCTTAACTGCTGAGCCATCTCTCCAGCCATCTCCCCGTTTATTATTTATAAAGTAAATCGCTATATATTTGCCTTAAGTGATCAGCACATCTAGTAATGAATGATTTGGGAGACAAACCATAAAAAAAGATACTTTAACTACCTTGGTGCTTTTATTGACTTGTTTTTGACACTGGGCTGCCCTGGAACTTGCTGTGTAGACCAGGCTGGCCTCAAATTGGGACAATCCTCCTGCTGTGTCTTCAATCTTTAGATATCCTGCAATCTATATACAAGTAGCCCCAGATTAGTTGAGTTTCTACCCCTGGCTGGTGTAGTAAGGATAGAAAAAGAAGACAGCATGGTGCAGTCAGGGGCTTCAGCACGGAAGTGGAAGTGGCTGCACACTTGCAGCATTAAAAAAGCCTCACAGTTCTGTCAGTATCAGCACAGCCATCAGTCGTGTACCAGAAAAGAGAAGCAAGAAGATAACACCCAGCACAGCGGCTTCCTTAGTAGTCAAGTTAGAGTATGCGGATGGCAGCTGAAGATTTGTTTAAATTTCTCTCCCTTAGTTCTGATTCAAATTTGTGAGGCTCAGGAAAGGAATGGAAAGAGTAGAGTGCAAGTTCTTGACTGGAAGATGGTATGGGTGACAGAAGGAAAAAGGATTGCCAAGAGCTATAAAGAGAGAAGATAAAAGACGAAGAGGCAGCATTCTAACAAAAGGGGTGAGCCTGGCAATCCATAGGATTAGGAAAAGACTGGGTCTTTTTCAGGAAGAATATAACAGAATGGTCCAAAGTGAAAGAGGACCTAGTGCATTTTCCCCATTACAAATGCTACAGTCCCTGTTTACCAATAACGGATGTGTTCCAAGATACTCAGTGGATAGCTGGAGCTATAGACACTAGTGAACCCCAGATAGAATGTTTTATGTATATTTGAACACTGATGACTGAGTTCAGTTCATAAATTAGGCACACTAATAGATTAACAAAAATAAAAGAGAATAATTTAGCCATGTAGTATAAGAAAAGTTATGTCAATATTTTTCTTTCTCTTTCTCAAAATATCTTAGTACACTGTACTAGTCCTTCTTGGGCAGATGTGAGATGAACCAGTAGCTACGTGATGAGAGTCTTGCTGACCTGTCATAGTGTTAGGCCACTAGTGGCTTTCTGGTGATAGAGATTTCTGTATTTGGGCAGCAGTTGGTGAAGAGAAAGTGAAACCACAATGGCGCACGCCTTTAATCCTAGCACTCGGGAGGCAGAGGCAGGTGGATCTTTGTGAGTTCAAGGCCAGTCTGGTCTACAGAGTGAGTTCCAGGACAGCTGGGGCTACAGGGAGACCCTGTCTCGAAAAGACCAAACAAAAAAAAAGAGTGAACTACTGTACTTTTATTTATTTTTTAAATGTGATCTTTAAGAGTAAGAATTATTACCATTAGATAGTAAAGCAGAAAAATGGAGGAGATTTCTATGGAGTTCCCATTAAGGTAACTTTCAGTACATCTTTCAAATGAATATAATGTCTGATTTGAAGTCATGCTTAAATAAACAGCACATAGTACTATCTGTTCATGACACATTGTCTTGAATGTTTAATTTCAAGTTAGTCTGGGCGTATGCAACTGATGTGTTACTCTTTAACTCGCTAACTCTACTAACAGGAAATGTGTTGATAAGCAGTGGTGGGGACTGTTCTGATTTATAGACAGTGCCACAGTTCTCGTCAATTAAAAAAAATTAAGATCCTAACAGAATACTTGAAATATGCTAAAATTTTATTTTTTTTTCTCCTTAAGGAGCCTATTTTCCACTCCTGCTCACATTGTCACAATCATTACACAAATTAGCTTTGGCAAGTGTGGAGAGCTCAATGGGATGCATTAGAATGGGATTTTAATGATAACTAAGAAGTTGCTATTATGGTCCTGTGGAGTGTTTGACTGAAGATTCACTCTGGTGGAAACAGGTGCCCTGAATAATCACATGTCTCACAGTAGAGTTAGAATCATGAAATGAAAAATAAAAACAAAGCAAATGTGTATTTCAACACAGCTGAAAATCTCTACTATACTTGCTGAGACTGGTAATATATGCTGAGCTTATTTAAATCATGAAAATTGCTGTAATTAAACTTCTCTCTAAATCAGACTTATATAAGAGTGAGAAATCTCCTATAATTAACTTATCTGTAGAAGTAATCAGACAATAACTGCTGGTGTATTTTAGGAACCACTAAAACTACTGTAGTTGTTGAGTGTAATGACGATAATAAATCTTTAACGGCAGTTATCTCATAACCTCTTCTCACAGCTGCAAGGGTGGGAGGGAGACTGTTTTTCAAAGCTTTTCCCTGAGTTGGTTTAAATATGCTATTGCTACATTGCTCTTCTATAATATGAGAAAATTACTAAGACAGAGTGGTATGGCCTAAACTGAACACCAAAAGCTATAAGTAACCTCTAGGTGGGTTGGTGGTAGAAAAAAAAGAGGAATACCTAGTGTTTTGGATAGCCAGAGACAGTGGGTTAAAAAGTCTCCCAGGAGCAGCAAAATACAAGGACCTAATTCTAATTATACTGACCACACAGTAATTAAGTTCAAGGCAGTGAGGACTTGGTTGAGTTCATGAGCATCAGTCGAAAGGAGCTACACAGACTGTACGACCAGACAGGTCTTTATAGTCAAGTACTCGTCTCAAGAGATGAATGAAAGAACTCTTTGAGGGAAGGGCCACACTTCACATTTCCCAGGCTTCCAAGTTCATCAAGCCTGTTCAGTATTTTGTGTATACTTTGTTACTATGGAATAGACAAGTACGTAAAAGCCAAGAGACTGCTGAGCCTGGTCCAAGTTCTCTAGACAACAGAGAATGCCTCGCTCTCTCTACTCCTCCATCCATGCACTCACCTCAGACTGCAAGGTATCATACATGAAGTTAACATGTAAAGAAATAATTGGGAAGAGACTTTCACAGTATCAAAAAACAGTGAGGGACTAATATCAACAATATAAGTAAAATTACCAAAACCCTCAAGAAAAAGAAAAACTTACCCAATAGTTCAAAGAAAATGAATTAAAAGACATGGATAAGTAATTCAGTGAGGAGATTTCAAATGTGAGATGTTCAGACTTTTGACTACTCAGGAAGTATTAACATAAGCTTTTTATTAAACCACTGAAATATCATCAAATCATCAAAACATCTAAGTGACTATTTGAAGGCACTGGGATATGACCAAAGACAGACAGGAACTTAAAGGTTTTATTCTTAGAAGACTATTTCTGCTCCTGCATGAAATGCTCCCCAACCAGGTAGGTCAGTTGATGGAAAACTGTGGTCTTCCCTTCTGGAGAAGCAGATGGCCTAAGCAGTAGAGCAGTGGGACACGTAGAAAGATGAAGGAAAAGCCTCAGACAGAAGAGGGACAGACACTAACTGAGATATAAAATTAGAATAAATTCTGTTCAAGTCCCTAGCTGTGCAACGCCTGTCTACCTTTCTGGCAAGCTGCAAGGAGCATAGGGATAAGGCAGAAACTTGAGAGGGTGGACTGGGGGGAATAAGTGCAAAAACCGAATCAGCACTGTAGCACTTTGCACTTGTTATCGTGAACACGTTTCTGGCAATGTGGACCGGACTGCAAATACATGACGTGACTGCTGTTTTTCTCCAAAGCTAGCAATAAAGGGAAGGAAGTTCAAAGCTGTGGCATCTTTTAGGGCTCAGCCTTGGAAGCCATTCTCTGTCCTTTCTGTAGTATCTACTAGTTAGACAGTGTCTTAGATGCTTTTCCCGTTGCTGTGAAAGACAACACTCTAATGAAAGTAACTTGAGGGAGAAAGGTTTTATGCTGGACTCTGGTTCGCAGTCCGGGGGACAATCTATCATGGACGGAAGCCAAGGCGGCTGGAGTGTGAAGTACTAGAGGTCACAACCTCTGCAATGAGGCAGCAGAGTGCGATGAGTGTACACATATACTTAGCTCCGTTTCTCCATGTTCGCAGTCTGGGATCCCACCAAGGGAATGGAGCTACTGACAGTAGGAAGGCCCAGAGGTCCATCTCTCAGATGGCTCTAGATTCTGTAAAATTGAAAACGAACACTAACCATCACACATGGGTCAACCGTCTACAATGCAGAAGGCTGCATAAAGCACGAATACAAAAAGGGAAGTGTCAGTGGCGCCTCCCTAGAGACCAGCTGCCTAATGGGGATCTACTGTGGTGTAACATAACAATGTAAGTTGCTTGGGGTGTAGGAACTTGGAGCTGGCAAAACAACTAGAAAGCTAAATGGTAAAGGAAAAGAAAATACCAGAAGCAAGTCCTGAGTCTGAATTCAGCAGATCATTAAATTCGGCAGACACCCTTTCATCATCCCCATCCTCCCCAGAAGTTAGGCTTTGGAAACAACAACTAGCAACCAAAAAAATCTGGGCCAACATACTAGCTCCTTTATATCACAGGTGATGTGGTTTTGTTTTGTTTCAGTTTGGGTCAGGTCAAGTTAAGATTCTTTACTACACATCAACAATCCTCAGAAACAACAAAACCAGTTTCAGAGTTGCCACAATATTTTGGCTGCACAATCTAGTTTTCAACCAAAAATGACTAAACATGCAAAGAAAACAGGAATCTCTTGACTCCCAGTCAGAAGAAAAATCTACCCAATAGCAATGGCTTCCAACTATTAGAAAAGTACTTCAAATCAGTGATGATAAATGACCATGAAAAAACAAGGCATCAGTGAGTGAACAGAGCTGGGATCTCAACAGTGAAGTGGGAACTATAAAAAATGGAAGCAGCTGAAGTCCAGGGAGGAAGCGAGCAGGAGCTGAAATGAAAACTTTATTAGATAAAGGGCTGCAATGGCCGAAGAAGCTTGGAACTGGAAGACACGGCAAGCGAAACTACGCAAACAGGAAAAAGAAAAGAAACAGCAACCAAGAACAAGATCTGGAGACAAGGGGGCTATTATGCCAAACTCCAATGTACACGTAGTTGAAGTCCCAGAAACAGGAGAATGCTAATGAGAGAAAAATATGTGAAGGCAATTATGGCTAAAAAAATATTAACTCATGATATGGGGGGGATTTAATGAGAATCCATAGAAAATAATCATAGGTGTTGTAGACCTTAAAATATTATTCATACTGTGACTCTGCTGTTTATAAACTCTTCCCACCCACTGGTAGTTAAGGCCCTGGGCATCTAATCAGCATCTGATAAAGCAGCACTCACAGGGGAAGATTAACCACTTATTTCATTACAGTTGTTTTTATTCAGCATTTTCTGTTGCGGTCAAGAGCCACTGGATGGAAGTGACAGTGTTAATTAGAGGTACCAACTTCACAGGACACAGTACACAGATATGTAGTCAAAAATGTCTGAAGGTTGATAGAAGATATTTTTTAGGTGACATTAAAATGTAAATCTGTGGATTCTGAGTAAAACAGAGTGCTTTGTATAGTAAGGGACGGCTGCATCAGAAAGGGCTTTAGAAAGGAAAGGAGACTTTTTATTTTTATTTTGAAGCACGGTTTCACTATTATGGGCTAGCAGGCCTGAAGTGCTGGGATCAAAGTCATGTGCCACCAAACCTGGTCCAGATCTCCCTTCTGAAGAATGAATTCTGTCTCCAGGTGGCCTCAGGACTCCAGCTGTAGTGCCTACCTTGTCGAGAGTACCCACTGTGCTGAGGATTTGGGGTAGCTAGGCTCCACACTGTGTGACTCAGCCCCTTAAAATACATCTCCGTGTACCCTTCCATGTCAACACTCCCTTCTTCACACATGCATTCTGTCGGCTTTGCCTTTCTGAAGAAGGCTTAAAATAACTAATGTAAAGACTGTGGCTCCAAGCCTTAAGAAACTTCTTTGTCTAGATGGGAAAGAAAAATCTAGAGGCATGGAGCATTTGGAAAAAAACAAAGGAGAAGCATGTCTTTGGGTAGCGTAGAGGGTGTGAAGGCTTCCTGGAAGAGGTGATGGCTGGGCTCTGACCTTAGGAATAGGAGTTTGTCAGTTGAGAGGGGCAGACAGAGAAGGAACGCATTCCTAGGAGAGGAAGGCTTTAAGCATCAGCCCCATCTGCTCTGCTTTACACACTGAACTACACAGTTCAGTTTTATATTCAGGGGAATAGGGGGTGGCTATCTCCAAACAGTGTAAGAGCCACAGGAAAGGCTGGGAAGATAGCTCAGCTGGTAAAGGGCTTGCCATCAAAGCCCAGGGACCTGAGTGGAATCCCCAGTGTCCACATAACAAGCTGGGTGTGGTAGCATACACTTGTAATCCCAGATCTGGGTAGTTAGAGATAGGAAGGTCTCTGAGACTCATTGGCCCGCCTAATTAGCAAGCCCCAGGTCCCAGTGAGGGAGGGATCTGTCTCAAAAAAACAACAACATGGGCTGGAGAGATGGCCTAGCGGTTAAGAGCGCTGACTGCTCTTACAGTGGACCCGGGTTCAATCCCAGCACCCACATAGTGGCCGAGAACCGTCTGAAACTCCAATTCCAGGAGAACTCCAGTTCCAGGGGGATCCGACATCCTCTTCTGACCTCCGCGGCATCGCACGACACGGGTGCACAAACCTACATGCAGACATTCATACACAGAAATAAATAAATAAAATTAAAAACAAAAACAACAACAACAACAACAAAGTAGAGAGCAAGGAGCGACACCTAAGTTCGACCTGTGTGCCCAAAATACGTGTAAGTACAAATGTGCACTCACACACATGGACCAACACACAAGCAGTGTGTATGGGTGCCACAGGCATACACACACACACGAATCACAGGAGAAGCTTCACAAAACATGTTTCTTTTTAATAGCAAATATGCAGAACGAGGCTTGATTATCAGCCATGTTCGTTCTATTTTTACTTTTGTTATAATCACAGAAAAGTGAGAATTATCCATAAAAGGTGCCAGTTGCACCAAGCTGATTTCCTGGCTACAATATAGCTGCCTCAGCCTTTTCTTTAAGTTGCACTACAAATGTGCTTTCTGGTAGTATAAATACGACTTGTTTTCTACTGCCATCTGGTGTTTAATTGTGGCAATGGTCATTTTTAAAAGAACATAAAGAGTAACCAGGAAACTATTAAAGACCTTTTTAGAGACATCCACAATATATACTTACTTAACAACAATGATATTTGTCTAAGTCAAAGGAATATGTATTGAATGAGTAAATGAATAAACAGTTGTTGGAGTGTGACATGTAGCCAACTGTCTGCAGTTCACGCTTGCCTTCGTGGCTGTGGAATATGGAATATGTGGGAAAGATGACACCCAGTGGGAGAGACTGACACAGCACGTTTTATCTAAAACAAATGTAAATAATCACATTCAGTTTAAGAATTAGGGATCTCAGGACTGGGAGATGGAGCAGGATAAAGTGCTTGTTAGGAAGCTTGATGACCTGAACTCGGATTCCCAGGTCCCATGTAAAAGCCAGACATGACGGCCCATGTCTGTTATCCCAGGGCTGGGCTCAGAGACAAGCAGACCCCAGGGACTTGCTGGCCAACCTTAATTCCTGAGATCCAGGTTCAGGAAAAGACCCTGCCTCAAAAGATACAGTAGAAATCAACAGAGGAAACATCTGACGTCAATTCTGGGCCTCATACACACAAAACAGGCGAGTGCACACACATACAACACACACACAAATAAATAGATACACACACACACACACACACACACACACACACCAAAAAAAGGAAGATATGATTCTCTAAAAGGATCATGGAACTATTAATTCTAAGTAAAACCCAGCTCCTCCTCTTATCAGTAACCACATAACTAACTTCCTTTCTACCTCCCTCCCTACCCCCCCCCACACTTTCTCTCTTTCTTTCTGGGTAACCCAGGCTGATCTCAACTTCATGATCACTCAGCCTCAATCTCCTGACTGCTGGGATTATAAGAATGCCTCACACCCAGCTCTCAGCAACATTCCTGCCATGAGATAATATAGGTAGAAAATTAGAGAAGCTGATCAGTAATTCTGAGACAACTTTATTATTCTCATTTTTTAAAATTCACTTTCTGCTACCACGAAACTAAAATGTGAGCACTGGAGCACATTCACAGCCTTTTACTACATGTTACAGAATAGAAGGTCTCTGGTTTCCTTGTAGACTCTGGTGATTTGCTTTATCAGTGGTGACTGTTCTCTCTTTCCTTAGATTCTAACTCTTCCTGCCTTCCATCCTTAATGAAATACTTTTCTTACGAACATCTTCTGGTTGGCACTGAGTTCAGCTCCTTTTTGGTTTGATTTTGGCATTTAGAGACAGGGCTTCACTCTGTAGGTCTAGCTGGTCTTAAAACCTCTGACCCTCCCTCTTCAGCTTCCTCTACTTCCTGCAGTTAGTACAGGTGTGTACTCCCAGGCAGGGCTCCCACTGCCAATCTGGAATGGGAGGAGTCTAAAGCAGACAGACAAGTATAGCTACTGAGCTGTGTTCTCTGTGGGTCCAAAAGACTTCAGCCTCCCCCCCCCCTTTAGCATTTCAGCCCCTGGATGTCTGATCTGTCCACAGTATATAGAGGCTCACGAGGATGCAAGACAGGACAGCTGAAGCCAAAGCTTAAGCTAGGGGTTAAGGGAGAGCAACACAGCTGAACCACTGCACTGAGCGACAGTTCTGGGCTCCATTTGCAAAGCTTCTGTGACTGCAATAAACCATACCCACTCTCCTGTCCTACCTTTGTTAAGAATGTAATGGGTGGGTAGGGGACTGGAGAGATGGCCTAGTGGTTAAGAGCACCGACTGCTCTTGTAGAGGTCCCGGGTTTGATTCCCAGCACCCACATGGCGACTGAGAGCCATCTTTAACTCCAGTTCCAGGGGAATCTGACACCCTCTTCTGATCTCCACGGCATTGCACTACACGGGTGCACAGACCTACATGCAAACAGTACATTTATACGCATACGAAAATAAATAAAATAAAAAAAAAATGTAATGGGTGGGCCCGGTGTGGTGGAGCACACCTTTAATCCCAGCACTGTGGAGACAGAGGCAGGTAGATCTCTGAGTTCAAGACCAGCCTGGTCTACATAGTTCCAGGCCAGCAGGGGCTAAAGGGAGACACTGTCTCAATAAAAGACCCCCCAAAAAAATATAATGGGTGGACTTCCTAGAAGTACAAGAGCACATGTGTGAAGGAGAGGAAGCTGTAACCAACTGGAGGCATATCTGTGAGTGCCAGGTGAATCATTTTCTCAAAAACAGATACTCTAATGACCTAGTGTGAAGTTAGTGCTGACTATCAGCTGGACAGGATCTGGAATCACCTGGGGGGGGACAGGGCTGCAGGCACAGGTGTACAGGATTACAAGACTGCAGGCACAGGTGTACAGGATTACAAGGCTGCAGGCACAGGTGTACAGGATTACAAGGCTGCAGGCATAGGTGTACAGGATTACCCTCTCTTGATTAGTTAGTTGAGATGGGAAGGACTCCACCACCTCCAAAGGGGGGATGCACCATTCCCTGGCCTTGGGTTCTGGACTGCACACAAAGGAGGAAGCTAGATGAACGGGGGGCGTGTGGGGGGGGTGGGGGTGCGCGTTTCACCACTCTGCTCTTCCTGATGCAAAGCCACTGTGATGTGCTGCTTCAAGCTCAAGGTGGATTACAGCCTTGAACTCTGAGCCAATCTAAACCCTTTCTTCCTTAAGATGCTTTTGTCGACTATTTTCTCACAGAAATAGGAAAAGAAACTAAGACATCTATCTAGTGAGCTTTTTCTCATTAAACAGTACCTATGTTCCTAAAATATGGAGGTTGAGTACAGCGTGGAAACAAAATGAACAAAATATTGCCTAAGAGTGGTAATTGTCATTTCCTCTTAATATTTAAGTTCCTTTTGTTTTCAGAAGTAGAACCCTAGATTTTAGCATTAATGAAATTCTGTCAGTTAAACAAAGTTCTTTTAAGTGGCTTTTTCTCCAAGCCTCCTTCAGGTTACCTAGAAATGGCTCTGACAGCTGATGTCTTGCCAGTTCTTTTGGACAATGAGATTATGGAGTCATGATACCAGGACAGCAAGAGAGGAGCCGGGTCCCTGTGAACCACTGATAGCTGTAGGTATCTATGAACATAAGAAAGAAATCCCTGCCTTTTAAGTTACTGAAATTTGAGCTTTTTTAAATGACATGTAACTAGATGTAACTGACTGTGATGTATAACCAATGTTTAAAAGACACGGGAAGACATGGCTGGGGGATGGCGGAAAGCCAGGACTCCTTAAAAGGGATCATTATCCTAAAGTATGTAGGATTGGAAACTGACAAAGAACATTGTGCTTTCCTTCCTAGTTTTCTTTGGAATCTGGGCCTCTTGAGGAGTGGAGGCCTAACTGATCCAGCACTGAGGATGACGTTAGCCCTCCTCTGCCTTGGGGACACCTAAGGATGGGCTCGGTGGCCCCTGGCAAATCAAGCAATGTGATCGCATCAGAGACTGTCTCATAAAGCTAAACTTAATAGATGTGGACCTTTTTAAAACTTTTGTCTTAGCTAAATCAGAATGCTGGTGCAGCTAAGCTAAACCTCCAAGCCAACTCAGTGAACTACTGATTGAAGTGTTCCAAAGCCCAGGTCTCTGGATAAAGCTAATTGAATTTAGGTAATGATCACAGCAGTATTTACCTTATCTTAAGCTCATCCTTTTGCTATGAAATACATGTTGTGAGACACAGAAATCATTCTCAAATTGATGCTAAAGAGTTATTCTAAGAGCTGGGGATGTGGCTTGGTGGCAGAGCACTCGTCTAGTATGCACCATGTCCTGAATTCCATCTCTAGCAGCACATACACTTACACAAAATCAATGAATAGAACTGAAGAAATATTTCCTTTTCCTCATCAGCTCTATGCTCCAAATGACACGAGTACAGAGACTGCATGTATTCAGAGTCCCTTACCTACATGCTCTGAACTTTAACACATGAAGTCACAGATCATGCAATCCATCATGTTTCTTTAGGAAAGATAAAACATAGTCTTCCTCCTCCTCCATTTTCTTCATTTTTTTTTTTTTTGAGACAGACTTTATATAGCCCAGGCTGGCCTCAAACTCATGATTTGCATTAGCCTCCCTTCCCTATGTTCCATGGGAACATAGGCATCACTACCTGGTGTGCCTATACACCTGGTAACAGCAGTCTTCTTATCCCAGTATCACCTGCTCAACTCTCCCAAAGACTCACATCCTAAGAGTGTCACCTGAGTTTTGCCTGTAATTTGCTACAATTCACATTTTCCCAAACCTTTCATGTTTTCTGATGTGAATGCTTAGTAATTAAAAAACAATAGTTAAGAGATATTTACTGAGTGCTTAAGGTATGTCTTAGCATTCTGCTGGGTCAGGGGATGTAATAGTAAGCCAAACCACTACAATTATGCCTTCACAGATTCTTCATTCCAGGGGACTGGAAACATTGCATTCTTCAATTATTGAATGCATCAGATGGCATCAGTGCAATGGAGAAAATAAAGCATGGAATATAGGAAGATATGGAGTAGTAGGAACTTGCAGTCTTTAATAAGGTCACAGTCAGAGGTTGCTCCTTGAGAGGGAAGCAGCTGAGGAGAGACTGAGAGGGCAGGCCGTGGGCTTAACTGGGACAGAGGATTAGCCTAGAAGGTGCAGCCAATGCAAGACCTTGCATGCTGTGAGGTGTGGAAGGCAGAGGCAGTGTGGCTACAGTCATCAAAGGCAAGCGGAAGGGAAAGGATATGCGATTGGTCGGGTAACCAGTAGAAGAAAAAGAGGGAAGAACAGCCTGCTTGTGGCTCTGCCTGTGGAGAGCCCTGCTTTTACCCTGATGAAGAAGGTAAGATGCTAGAGAGCTCAGGTAGCATAACAGGACCCTTCTGTAAGGGTCACCCGGTTGACTATGCTAAAAAACGATCCCAGCAACAATAAAGTAGAAGGAAGACCAGCCAGGAGGCTGCTGAGGAAATCCAGGCAAGACACCATCAGGCTGAGACCAGGCAGTAGGTAGCAGGGGAAGGTGGCCAGTTGTGGAAGGATTCACAAGCAATTCTGAAGGGAAGGTAGGTAGGATTTGCTGGTGGAGTGACAGGGAGTCATGAAGAGAAGACTCACAGGAGAATGCTGTGAGGGGGAGCTCAGGAGTTCAATTTTATGCCAATTGAAGTGGTTATTAGATGTCCCGATGAGTCCACCAGAAACACCAGGTAGACTCTGGGACATTGCAGTCAGGAGGTGAGGGAAATGAGGAGCATGCACCCAAAGAGTCTGCAGAGAACTCAGCGGGAGAGAGTAAAAGAACACACACGGGAGCTGTCTTTTGGTCAGCCAAGGGGAGGGCAGGCCATGTCCACAGGAAAGGAAGCAATCTATTCCATAGCTGCTGGCATGAACATGACAATAACCCAAGACGCCTATAAAGTCAAATGGCAAGTCTTTACTACTGAGGAGAAAGCTGTACAAATGCAAGTTATTAGAAATGCATAAGAAAGCACTAAAAAGAAACAGTAAAGGGGAAAAAAAGTTGGTTAGTGGGACTCAGAAACAGAATTACTAGGGCAGAGATCACTCACTATTTTATACTATAAACCTTAACCTTTAAAAACATGTCTTGGGGCTGGAGAGATAGCCTAGCCATTAAGAGCACCGACCGCTCTTGCAGAGGACCCGGGTTCGATCCCCAGCACCCACATGGCGGCTAAGAACCGTCTGTAACTCCAATTCCAGGAGAACTCCAGTTCCAGGGGAATCCAAGACCCTCTTCTGACCTCCGCAGCATTGCAGGACACGGGTGCACAGACCTACATGCAGACAGACAGTACATTCATACACATACAAAAAACAAAACAAAAAAAAAAACCAAAAAAACCATGTCTTTGTATTGCTTTGTAATTTTTTAAAACTCATCAGAAAAAAAATGAATGAGCTATAGAATTCATTCTCAGACTTTACGCTGTGAAATGGGAGCCAGAGGTCATAATTTAGAATATTCTCCAAGAACAGATATAACTCAAGTGCCAGTAGTTAAACCAAGTCACCCAATAGTGAACCATTGAGAGCCTTGGTCCTCAGCCTACTTGACCATGAAGACCCAAACATTGGCTTAACCTGCAACCTGGACCTCAGCTCTTGAGTTTATGTAAAAAATGAACAAATATTTGTTTACAAAATGATTGAATTGGGGCTGGAGAGATGGCTCAGCAGTTAAGAGCACTGACTGCTCTTACAGAGGACCCAGGTTTGATTCCCAGAACCCACATGGTGGCTAAGAACCATCTTCGGCCAGGCATGGTGGCACATGCCTTTAATCCCAGCACTCAGGAGGCAGAGGAAGCCAGATCTCTGTGAGTTCAAGGCCAGCCTGGTCTACATAGTAAGTTCCAGGCCAGCTGAGACTAAAAGAAAACCCTGTCTCAAAAAGACACTCCCCCCCAAAAAGACTGAATTAAAAAAGCAGCAATTTTAGGTAATTATATAAAATAATCCTGTTATTATTGACTAGTATGACTTTTTCCTATATATATTTTAAAACACTATTTACTGGACAACTTCACCTTTTTCCTTTTGTTCTGGATCATCTGCTTTGCTATTTGTTTCTGAAAATTAAAGACAAAACAAATTAGGCACTGTGAAGGTCACTATTTGGTATCTCTAAATATATGACTACATAAATTCAATTTCTTAAAAGTATTTCTAGTCATACAGTTCAATTTTCCTGAATTATTCACATTTGAAATTCGTTATAAAATATTAAGATTTGGATTCATGTGAATTACTTTTATTTTTTTAAAAAAACTTTTTATTAATTTTATTTATTTATGTGTATGAATGTGCTGTCTGCATGTAGGTTGGTGCACCCATGTCGTGCAATGCCACAGAGGTCAGAAGATGGTGTCGGATTCCCCTGGAACTGGAGTTAAAGATGGTTCTCAGCCGCCATTTGTGTGCTGGGGATCAAACCCAGGTCCTCTGCAAGAGCAGTCGGCATTCTGAACTGCTAGGCCATCTCTCTAGTCCCCGTGAATTACTTCTTAGTAATTAAGCAATGACTTAGTATTACGTATCAGGATATATGTTCCTTATCTATAAGAGCATTAGTGTGGATGATATCCACCAGCTCTAAGTGTCCTTATGTGTGTCAGACATCCAGTTGGAGGTGAGGCTAGGAGTATTAGAAACCATCACTAAAGTTTGTTCAATAATTTTATTTATTTTTTATTTTTTTGTCTTTTCGAGACAGGGTCTTCCTGTAGCCCCAGCTGTCCTGGAACCCACTCTGTAGACCAGGCTAGCCTTGAACTCACAAAGATCGGCCTGCCTCTGTCTCCCAGGTGCTAGGATTAAAGGCGTGTGCCACCACACCCGGCCCTGTTCAATATTTTTATTATCTCTAAAGACTGTGATTACTTTTATAATAACCATAGTATGTTTTAAAGGGATGTTGCATGTCAACCTACTTGAGTAGGTTGTTGCCTTCCTACTGCAAGCACTCCACACATATGCAGATGACCCCCTAGGGACAAATACTGAATCCCAGGTGTGCTCAATTGTTAAGAGCCCCACATTATGTGTCTCCCAGAAATGGGGCTGTGCAGTACAGTGACACTCACAAGAACCCTGGAGTAATGAACATCCACCTCTCACATGGACAACAGGAAACCAACAATAATTCAGTGGAACCTCTCTTCTGCACGTAAAATATTGGGCTTATTTGTAAATCGATTAACTATAGTTACAATCAGCACTTGTCTTCAATTGTTTCTAGACTCATGTATGTGTATATATGTTGGTTGGGAATGAGGCAGAGTTTGAGAGATAGATACATAGTCTGAGACTGTTTCTTCTCCTCACGGCACATATGGGAGGGTATAGGTATAATGAGCAGTGTGATCCAGAGTACAGTGGTACAGATCACTTTATTTGTAAGCTCTGTGTGTCTAACACTCATACACAAAAGATGTTTCTTCTAGGGAAGGTGAAAAATAAATGAAGCAGGCTTTGGTGCAGGAAAGGGCTTTTTATGGGTTAGTGACATGCTTTTGCTCCTTTGAGACCTGAGGCATGAGGAAGTGAACAGAATGAACTTTGAAGTGTAGGGTGCCCAGCTCAGCACTAAGTGCATCATAGCTCATATACGCTTGTCTCCTGACACACTGTGGGGAAATCTCTCTGCGTGCAAAGAAAGATCTTAAGGCTGGGCAATTAAAGAGTTCCAAAAGCATGGAGGCCAAGGCATCATGTTCTGCTCACTGTACCATGTGGCACCTTCCATGAAAGAGATATGAAGGGGTAGAAAAACACAAGTCTTCACTTTTGCTAAAAGCCCCTTTCTATAAAGCTTTTCACTGCATATAACTCACATGAAATGCTCTGAAAAATATATAGTATGTATGGAGGGTGGGGGACGATGAGGTCTACCACATCTTTGTTCAACGTTGTAGAACTTTGGATTTTACTAATTGTAATTTCCTTTAAAATTAGGTAGCTGTATGGACAATTCACTCTACACTATCTTTTTATGATGTGTGGGGAGGTCTTGTGTATTCATGTATGTACATGTCAAATGCATGACCTCATGTATGTAGAAGGCAAAGGTCAGGGTTGGGTGTCTTGTTCAGTCTCTCTCCACCATATATATATATATATATATATCTATATATTTATTTATTTATTTCTGTATGTGTATGAATGTACAGTCTGCATGCAGGACTGTGTACCCGTGTCGTGCAATGCCGCGAAGGTCAGAAGAGGGCGTCAGATTCCCCTGGAACTGGAGTTCTCCTAGAATTGGAGTTTCAGACGGTTCTCGGCCGCCATGTGGGTGCTGGGGATTGAAACCGGGTCCTCTGCAAGAGCAGTCAGCGCTCTTAACCGCTAGGCCACCTCTCCAGCCCTCCACCTTATTTTTTTGAGGCAGGGTCTCTCACTGAACCTAGAGCCCAGTGATGTATTGATTCACATGGACTGGCTGGCCAGTGAGGTCTGGGGATCTCTATCTCTTGTGTCTATGACCTATCTCTAGTGTCACAGTCATAGACCCACATAATGGGTGTCTGGCTTTTATCTGGATGCTAGGAATCCACATTTGGGTCCTCAGTCTGTACAGCCAAGTACATTATTGTCTGAGCTCCCATCGAACTAGCCCCAACTCAATACATATTAACTGATCATAATGTCTGCCTGGTATCTTGAGGATATCAGAGACACAAGGAAGAAAAGCATCAACATTTTCTGTCTCCAAGGAGCTCTCTTCTGTCTCCAAGGAGCTCTCCTCTTCGTAGGATAGACAGTTCTTACAAGAAGCCCACAACCCCTCATCATACAGTCATAGCACTGGATTAAAGTAACTTGGAAAGTCACACACAGGGAAGACAAAACAGATCAGGTGGGCGCAAGTCATGAAGGGGATCCACAGATCTTCCTACCCCTGGGGGGAAAATAAAGAATGGTTCCAACTGTTCAAATTACATATACAAGTAGTTGAGGGCCCTGGGCCACATCACGTCTCCCTAAGTACCTTGGATCTAGATTCCCCAAGTATTTAGAAGGGAAGTATGGTTGGACATGTTTTCAGAAACTAAAGATGCCGTCTTCTTCTCTTCTCTAGGGTACCTAGGGTGGGATGATGCTGAGGGTGGGACGACTGAAGGATCCCTGCCAGGGACCAGTTGAGGCACTGAGGCAAGAACCCTCTGCTGTTCTCATTCATGTTCCCTTCTGTCCCTTTCAACAGCTGAGCTCTGAGATTCAGAGACTCTCTTGGTTACAGAGAAAATATGGAGAAGGCATCTCAGCTACTTTGTCTTGGTGTCTGAGAAGTTTCCTATGCAATTCAGCTTACCTCACAGTCTTCTCCTGACGCATTATCCTCTATTCCTGTGCTTCTCTGGGGACCTGATAGGGACTTCTCTATGTCAAGGAAGAAAATGACTTACTGGGCACTTACTGTATGCTAGGTACAATTCTAAGCACATTCTACAAATTATCCTAAACTCATCAGCAGTAGGAGGTAACTATAATTCACATTTAAGGAAACTGAGGCTTAAAGGAGCTAAGGAATTCTTTTCAGGGTAAAGAATAAAGAAAGATGGATTTCCAACACCATGCTCTAATGGGATCTACTTGAATCAAACTATAATGAGCAGTCCAGTAAGGTAGTACAAAACCATAAGTACAACCTTGCCACTTAGAGTGTTTAAATATGCACATCCAAAAGGGGTATCTCACCTCCTTCATCTGTACTGACATTACTCATTTTCTGTTTCACATTTATTATTTTATCAGCATGAAATTTAACAAATAGAATTGGCAGGAATCATTTGTGGACAGAAAGACATAGTGTGTCATGCCAGGTTCCAGCTACTGTCTTAATAATGTGTCTTCTGCTGAGCAATTCTATTGGACCTGGCTGCCAAAAGCTAACTTATACCCAGACCCACTTGCCTATTAAGGTACCTCACCCCAGGCAGAGGCACTTGTTCATTCTAAGACCCAGAACCAGGTCATCTTACTCTTGAGTTCCCACACTGCCCACTCATCAGATCACACCTTTCATGATGTCTTTCTGTCTCACTAGCTTTCCCTCAGCTCAGGCTTCAGCACAGCCCCATCACCTGTTCCTCAGCAGTCCCCTATGTGGCCTCCTGCCTGTTTAAAGGTTCCCTATTGCTGAATTCACCTTTCATCTGCTGCCTACATGTTTACCCTGGAACGCTGGCATGTGAACACGGGCTGGCAAGCAATTCTAGTTCTCTGATTCTCAGTTTACTGATTTGCAAGAAGGGATGCTGAGAAGTTCAGGTCCCTAAGACATGTGACGTCTGAGCAGAGAAGATGTGACAAGTGATCAGGGAACGACAGATCAAGGAAAAGAAGAAAGAATCTGTCACATTTTCCCACCATGTGTTCACCAGGAAGCAAAACTTCCCAGTTTCAGGCAAAAACCTATCCAGGATGGGTGCAAGGCACTGCATTTGAATTCTGTCCTCTGGTCATGTGGCACAGTAGGCTGTGTTCAAACAAATCAGCACCACTTCATAGAAATAAGATCACAAGCAGACTGTTTCCTGCACTTCTATGGTCCCAGCTATGTGTGAGGCTAAAGCAGGGAGATTATAAGTTCAAGGCCAGCCTAGACAACTTAGAGATCTTGTCTCAAACTTAACAAAAAAGAGTGAGGATATTAAAATACTTCAAAATAATTGCAAAACAGAGAACTGGTCAGCATTTTATTGACTTTAAATACCATTGAACAGAAGACACTTTATTTTCAGAAAATCCATTGATTTTTGCCCAACATGACATGTATTTATAAAGACAAAGTCAGTTAACTCGCACATTTGGAATTCAAAAGTACTGAAGTTGGCCACAGCACAATGAACCCTCGCCTTCCAGAATTCTGGAGATGGTTAGATTCAAATGGCCCGTGAACTTACTCTACCCTTTATCAGTTCTATGTTACTCCTAAGCTTCCCTAAAAAAAATACGACTTTATAAAAAGTAGTGTTCTATATTTCACAATATGAAGAGCTTTACTACAATTTGAGTTTCAATTATTTATCATCTATATCACAGCTTTAAAAATATTATTGCTTTTTTATTGTCTTATTTCAGGTTTCACTGCATAGTGCGTCGGCATGCAGCCGTCTATACACTGTAACTACAATCTAGAATGGCAAAACGCACTCAGGTTTTACCCTAGAGACAGAAAAATATCCTTTATCTTAAAATAGTGTTAACATAATTAAGAGCTGCCCCTGGCCATAACTGAAACAATTTTATGGCTTTTCTGATGGCTCTGGCTCCACAACCGTGTTTCAGCTAGCTGCCTGCTTTTCTAACAAAGCATTATTTTAATCACAGTCACTAGTTTTGAGTCCCAAACAAACCACATTAAAATAGAAGAAAATCTTCAGTGAATAAAGGAAGAGGTTAGTCTTTCAGATACAAAAAGCAGGCACTGGGCTGGGAGAAGTCTCCTCCAACATCCTGAATCCCTTCAATAAAAGGCATCCCAGACTCCACCAGGTGAGAGCCCTGGGCAGGCATTGATGATTTAGACCAATGCAGGGCAGTCTCTAAAGTTATACAGTGGCAATCGATGCAGGCTCTCTGAAATGTAAATAAATACTGAATGGACTACAGTTGCTTTATGGTCACTCTAATATGCTAAATTATTTGAGCATGATAAATTTTGCATGCCATTTTTTACCTTGGTTCCCCACAAGGAGTTTTGATTCTCCCTTATTTTGAAATGTATATTGGTGATCATTTGCAACTTTCATCGAAATATTGTTTTCCAATAAACCAGGTAAAAACTATAAAAAAAATTCAAAATCAGTGTGTGACCTGAATATTTGAAGCTAACACAGACAATTTTGATAGAAGCATCAGTGCAAGTATGGAAAACTCAAACCTTCCCAGCTCACCAGGACCTCTATTACAGGTTTCCAGAGTGCTAATGCAAGACGGACTCATAATGGCTTTTAAATCCTGTTAAGCACAGCACTGACACAAGTCAGTCCGACATAATTACTGCTAATCATTAATAGTATATTAAAACCCTGTCATGACAATTGTTGCTAGATCATCAATATAATTATCTTTTTTTCTGAAAACTATATATAAATGTAAAAAAAAAAGTAATCTAAAGCTGTGCCACACACATACTCAAAAAAGAGGGCAGAAAAAGAAACCTAATAGATATGTAGATGCTATCAATCAAATAAGAACATGCAGGAATGTAAAGATACATATTATTTTTGTTCCTAAAAAAAAGTACAAAAAAGAATGCCAGTGGAGTGTAATTCATTCAAAAACATCTTTAGTGTTCACTCCCAAAGATCTTGATCTGCCAGTAACTACATCACAAGATCTATCACAGCCATCTTTTGGAGCGTATGCTTAGTCTGGTCCTCCTGTGGTAGTGGGGGCAGTCTTTCTGAAGCTTTAAGTATCTGTAAAAATAAGGGGAAAAAAAAATCTAAATTAAAGGACCAGCAGACACAGACTGTGAAACTGCTTCATTTTTCATACTACTTTGAATAAACGGATTTTTCTTTGTTTCATTGTTTTTAAGGGTAATGTGATAACAGAATAATTAACTAGCATTCCAGAGAAGACCCTGGCATTACTGGGCAAAGCTGCAGACGGAACCCAAAGTTTCTGAGACCCTTTGACAATTATAACCAAATGGAAGAATCTCAAGTTTCTTAGAAACACTAGCATTAAAGTTCTTTGTCTTACCTACATTTTCAGTGTATTTTAACGAAATAAACAGAAATCTAGCCTGGCATTTGAAAAATAAATAAAGGATTTCCAAAGGTATCAGGACATACTAAGTAATTTCACTTTAAGGTTTAATACGTATAGAGTATTTTAAAAAGAAGCAAATTCAATTCTTATGTAATTTTCCACAAATATTTTCACTCCAGGTTTTAGTATGAGGTTTATTTTATTGCACAGTGTTGGATTTATGCTACAGTACTGGATCAGAAAAGGAGCACTTCTAACAGCCCAGGAAATGCTGATACAATTCTAAAGCTAGGTTACTACCATAGTAGGCCATACCTGAATATGTTTCCCATAAATTCCTATTTTAGAAAGGTAATCAAGTCATATGCATTGTATGAGTTGGGACCCTTGAAGTGTTTTTAGGAGTAGGAACCCTTGATAGCATTAATGACTTTTTGAACAGAAGAAAAGATACCAGAGCTAGCAGGCTTGCCTCACTTCATTGTATGATGCCCTCCACCATGACATGATACAATGAGGGGACCGTCAAGAGGTTCCAAGTAGATGCTGGTGCCGTGCGTGTAGACATCCCACAGAAGTGAGAGCTAAACATCTATTCTTTATAAAATTAGTCTAAGATAATTTATGACTATGCCATTTCTTGCTTGCTTCCTTATCAATCTATCTCAATAGCTTCTATCTATCTATCTATCTATCTATCTATCTATCTATCTATCTGTCTATCTACCTACCCCCATCCATCCATCCATCCATCCACCCATCCATCCATCCATCCATCATCTCTGTGTGTAGCCAAAAAAACTTATAAGCAAGAATCATTACTAATGTAGAGCAACTAGAAATTGTATGTATGCCTTTTAAATACCCAGCAAAAATGGATGTTTATATCCACCAAAAGACAGGTATAAGAATATAGCAGCTTCTTTCATAGTAAAAAAAAAAAAAAAACCCTAGAAATAATTACTATATCCATCGACAACAGAATGATAACACATTACAGTATGTTTATAAAGAACAGTAATGACTAAGTCCAAACACTGTACTTAACAAACAGGGTAGCTGAAGCTCAAAGGTATCATGTTGACCAATAGAAAGCAATCATAAAAATATGTGTGATTGACTATGTGTGTCTGTGTGTTTGGGCTTTAGCTACATTAAATTCAGAAGCAAAAGAAAATCAGTCTAAATGTTATAGGTCACAAGAGCAGTTGTAGGGGTTACTGAGAGAAAGGGAAACAGAGAGACTTTTGGGGGGCCAAATGTTTTCTATAGCCTGGTCTAAGTGTTTATAAACACTTAGGCCAGGCTATAGAAAATATGTGTGTAAAAATTCAAAAGTTAAGTACTTTTCAGTCTATAAATTATATCTCAATCAAAAAAGTTTAAAAACATGAATTTGATGTAAGCTGTATCCTAGAATTTAACAATAGCTAGACTTCCAGAAAATTAGCCTGTAATAAAAATCTTGAGACAATGGGAAGCTGGTTAAAGTATAATAGTAAGTTCTGTTAAAAGATAGCAAACTGCATTACTTGAATAATATTAATATATGTTATGTAATGTACATATATTATTATTAAATTGTTTGTACCTCCAATTACCAGAAACTTGATGCCTGCCATTCATTCTCCCATGGTCAAGCTCCATTATTTCCGGTTGAGATGGACTCAGCTTCCCCTTATTCATCTCACCTCAATGAACCACTCATTTCATATCTAGATTTGATCTTACGACTTCTCTTCTTGAAATCTTCCCATGGCTTTCAGTTACTTTGGGGCCCTGATCAAATGTTCAAACACTGTGAGAAGACATGATGAGATGGCTGCCTACTCTTCCACCCTGTCTTCTGATATCCTGGGTGACACACCACTTAGTCTTTGTCCATCAGCACCTGGCCCCCACCTGCCAGTGCCAACAACTTCTACACAGCCTCTCTCTGGATGAGTCTTTGGAAGTCAGTTGAGTCACCCCTCTTGAGAGTCATCCAGCACACCAAGCTGTGACATGAACATCATCAAGTTTGTTTTACCACACTATACTCTCCCTGGATTTTGAACCATGACAGGACAAGACCATTATCATTGATCACACTGGACAGTGCAGAGCCTATATAATAGTAGTTACTCAATAGGTGGTTTCTAAATGAATGATTAATAGCAGGAAGCATAGAAAGCACCTATTAAACATCAGCCTGGGTGACATCAGCCTCTGTTGCCGAAGAGTTCTAGGGCTTCCAGTGTTCAAGGTGCTAGGTGAGACAAAGCCTGAGGGGGAGGATGGATGTGTGTAATGTGAAACTATGACCACTGCTAGAACAGTCCACAGTGGACTGAGCTAAGACAGCGTGCTTCAATTTCAGGAGCTCCAGAGGAATCCTTTGGAAACCATAATGCTCACATGACTCTAGACTGAGTAAAAGGACTCTCAAAATCAGTTCTTTTCTGGTGTATAAGACAGAAAATTAATGGAGCCACTTAGGTCATAAGGTCTTAAGTACAGTTTGTCACAAAATGCTACTCTAATTAGCTGCATAAATGATTCCTTCATAAATCACTGTTTATGCTAGGAATATGCTGCATGACTATGAGTAAAAAATCAGTTCTTTTCTGGTGTGTAAGACAGAAAATTAATGGAGCCACTTAGGTCATAAAGTCTTAAATATAGTTTGTCACAAAATGTTACTCTAATTAGCTGCATACATGATTCCTTCATAAATCACTGTTTATGCTAGGAATATGCTGTATGACTATGAGTAAAAAATATGTGTTTAAGGAAGAAAGTGAAAACTAGTAAAAGAGTAAATATTTCAATCAATTTTAAAGATCTGGTATCTAAAACATTAACTTCAGCAACAGAATGATCATTTCTTAAAGCTGAACTTTCATAACCTACAAAGCACTGACAAATTTAGAAAGGAAGGAGGCCAAAGTTAAGCTTTTGGACAACTTGTTTTGTACCATAAATCACAAGCAAGACATCCACAGTCTTGAGTCCTAAGTAATTAACTAATATAGACTGAGAAGGACATGAAGGAACATGGTGCGTCTAACTTTATCACACTGAAACAGCTTATCAAACTCAGCTATTTCACCTTCACTTTAAAATGTTCTAGATAGCTGGGACTGGTGGTGCACACCTTTAATTCCAGCACTCGGGAGGCAGAGGCAGGCAGATCTCTGTGAGTTCAAGACCAGCCTGGTCTATATAGCAAGCTCCAGGCCAGCTGGGACTAAATTAGGGAGACCTTGTCTCGAAAGACCAAAAAAAAAAAAAATCTACTAAAATGTTCTAGAATACAACGGCTGGAGTACAGATTCTAGAGTCACCAGACAAAACCAATCTCACTTCTACTTTGTCAGCTCTGGAGCCTGGAAAGCTCACTACCTTGCCATAACTCAGCATGCTCAGCTGAAAAATGGAGACAGCAAACATGCCCCGCTCCTGAAGTACTGGAAAAATTAAGGTTAATCCATGGAATGTCTTGGAAAACCTACTGCATAACACTTAAGAAAGGTTGGTGGTGCACACTTTTAATCCTAGCACTTGGGAGGCAGAAGCAGGCGGATCTTTGTGAGTTCAAGGCCAGCCTGGTCTACAGAGTGATTCCAGGACAGCTGGGGCTACGGAGAGACCCTGTATCAAAAAGACCAAAAAAACAAAAAACAAAAAACAAAAAAGAAAGGTTAGCTCTCACTATTTACTACTCTGACTAGCAACAATGGTAGTAATGTCCTATTACTCGGGAGTAATACCGAGAAATATATTATGAACTTTAGTAAGCAATAGTAAGACTGCATAACCTATTCTTGTTTAGTTTATTCCAGTTTAGTTTGCCAGAGAATGGATCTAGTGAGGGGACAGGCCCAGCAGTCCCTGCCATCAGACACAAAACTAAGTGCTTATAGCTGCACTCAACTAACTGGGCAAAAACATCACTCATACAGGTTTCTGAGTATTATTTCTCTGCACAAGTATATAATTAAAAACTGTAGTACGAAGCAATTCAAAGATCAAGATATAGGAAATAAGTAACCTGTGTGAAACTGTTAAAAGGAACTATTGCTGCCAGGTGTCCCAGCACCTTGCTGGCAGATAGGTGGATCTCAGTAAGGTCAAGGCCAGTCTGCTCTACATGGGGAGATCTTGTCAAAAACAGGAAGGGACAGAGCAAGGGGAACCGGAACCACTCTGAGCCTCACGTTTCTTTCAACAAAGTCAAATGTCAACTATGTAGTATAATTTGACAACTATGAAGCTTTTACAAAACCTAGTTACCGGGTACAAATCTTGATCATTCTTTCACAGTCCCAGCTTCTCTTGCTCCACCTCACAGATTAACCTAATTAATCACTAAACAGTAATAGCCACTGCCATCATTTACTGAGATTTCATTATATGTCAGGAACTCTGCACATTAATCAAGTCTTCAATTCTATGTTCTTTTCATCATGGCTATTAAGTATCTCGCTTCCCAAAGCACCTTACTTCACCTCTGTGGTAACCACTTGATATTTTATATTTATGTTCCAAAGAAATTTAGGATGTCAGTTTGTAAGACATTGAAATAAAAGTAGAGAGATTTATAGTCTCATATACTTTCACTGTAGTTAGGTCAATAATAAAAAATGGAACAACTAGTGTAATATTAATGTTGTGGAAATCCATTATTCCTAAGAATATTTAATGTAATTTTCTTTACAAGACTATATTAATCAAAATGCTAATTCTACAGCCTGCTCTGCCTGTCAGTGTTAAATAGCATTCAATGAAAACCAGGGACCAAGGAACGTTGCTTGCCTTGCCCATCTTCTCCAAATAACAAAATATACATTGTTCCGTGGTCACTGTGTAAAGTTCTCCATGGAATTCTTTTCCCATTTATACTGTAACACCAATGGTTCAGGTCTCTTAACTAAATATTTGTTTCTACAAATTAATATGCATGTGCCCTGTGCCCAGTAAGAAAACCTCAAAATCTAAAACATCTCATCCACCAAATAAGCAAAAACAACCTAAAGGACAGCTAAAACTGATTTGATACTTTTTTTTTTATTCTGAAATTCAGTATTCAACTAAATGTCACAGGTACAATTATTTCTGCCAAAATCATTAACAGTAAAGCACATCACTGCTGTAAGATCCATACTGAACACAATCTGAACTGGGACAAAAACTGAAGCAAGGCATGACACAAAAAGGAAAACAATAAAAGCAGAAATGAGAAAAAAAAAATGTGCCTAGCAGATAAGTGAAGTAAGAGAAAATCTAGAAGATTCCTTCCCACTGTCCACGGCAAGTCCTCATCACAGGTGTAGTCCAAATCATCTCTGAAATGTGGCTGAAATCACTGGCCTTGACTGGTAGGCTGTTCCCATTCTCTAAATTCACTGTTGTCAACGGGCGACCATGGGGACACAAGGGGACATGGAGAATGTAGAGAAATAGGGTTCATCTAGTGGGAAAGGAAAACCAGGGAGTACTAGCCAGTCCTCCACACAGGAGTTATGATGCTTCAGGAAGGTTGGTAAAAAATAAGGAAAGCAAACAGCGTCATCACACACACTACCTGACTCTCATCCTGAGGCAGTGGTGCTTTACTTCTACGGGGTTTTACTAAACATTTCTAAAATTCTAGGACTACATATATGTACTAGGCTGAACTGGGGCTGTGTTTTCTATTACTTTGACTCAGGGGCCTAAAACACAAATGACTTTTTTTTTTTTATTTAGGTAAAGTCAGTCCTTCTCTCTCACAATTTTTATCCATTGTGGACTCATTACATCAGGCTAGTTTAACAATAACAGTTAAACCAAAAGGGAAAATACAATGCATGTAAGGAAATGTCCTACCTGGTGGTGTGTCTTGCTGGTCTTCTAGAGGAGAAACATTTATTTCTAAAATAAACAATAAAATCAGAATTCATGACATGCTGCTGGCCACAGTCTAAAATATAGAATACAGTACATGTAACTTATGCTAATTATTTGTAGAGAATTCATGCATGATTATCAAAAACACATGACGACAATGCCAATAATTAACTACAACTGAGTGGAATGTTGTGTACTTCTCAACCGTTCACATGACAGCCTTCAGGATGTGACTGTCCTAACCTCAAAATTCTGCCTGGCCTAGGAGATAAGGACTAAACTCTCAATTTTCACCACAGATTTCCAGCAGATTTAAGAAAGCTGAGAAAACACAAATAGAGTATCTGGTTTCTTCTTCTACTTTTTCTCTCTCTTGAGGACAATGGATGGAACCACGGCCTCAGGCATGCTAGTAAGTACAGGTCTCCTGAACTATATCACACCATGCTTCCTGAAAAAGTCTTTCCTCATAGTTTTGATGTTAAACAAAGATCATCCTCAATAAAGGTTTTTGGAAAAAAAAATAATCAAGATAAATTTTTGACGGTGCTGTGCACTGAACTCAGAGCCCTGCACACCCACATATGATACCACTGAACTATATCCTAGGGTTATTAAAAAATGTGAATGTGAGTTTTAACCTAATTTCTTTCCTTGGCTGTTTCAATTTAAGTACAGCTAAAGAGACTGCAGATATCAACCACCCAACTTTAGAAAGATAAACTGATCAGATTCACTCTATAAATTATATCATATATTAATTTAATCAAACCTAACAATTCATTTAATACTCTGTACCAGCTGCCTTTCCTTAAAAATTATAAGGAGATTTTGGGCCAGGCATGGTGCCACTTTTAGTCCCAGAACTTGGGAGGCAGAGACAGTTACATCTCTGTGAGAACAAGACCAGCCTGGTCTACAAGGTGAGTTCCAGGCCAGCTGGGTCTACAGGGAAATCCTGTCTCAACACGAAACAAAACAAACAATTATAAAATAATCTAGTCAAGAGTTTTCTGCATTACTAACAATCAAAATGCTACATATAGCTGTTTTTCATTTTTGACCTTAGTTTGATTCTATTTATAAAAATTATATACACTGAAAAAGAATACTGAAAGCATTTTACATAAAAGGAAATGGCTGGGCGTGGTACTGTTGGTACCATCTGTCATCCCCGCACTCCTCACCAGCTGCTCAGGACAGCCTGGGCAACATAGCCAGATTTGTTTCCAAAAATAGAAAAACAGGAAGCAACAACAAATCCCACACTCCCCAGGCACTGTTATACTCATCACTTCTCTTTTAAAAATTTTTATTTTTTTATTTATTTTTATCTTATGTGTACGGGTTTTGCCTGAGTGCACCACATGCCTCCAATGCCCTCAGAGGCCAGAAGAGGGTGCTGGATTCCCTGACACTGAAGGAATGGCTGTCAGCTGCCACGTAGGTTCTGAGAACTGATGGTCCTCTGAAAGAGCATCCAGTGCTCTTAATTGCTGAGCTATCTCTTCAGGCCCTTCATCACTTATTTTGTCCTTTTTAATCTGATCACTGATGTCATACTATGAAAGTCTTACTCCAAGTTAAATTTTCATCTAATTCCATTCTGAAAAGTAAGTTGAGCAAATTCATCTGAAAATATGCATTTTGGTATGTTATTTTAAACATAAAACAGCTAATTAATTTCATGAACACAACCTAAAATCAGTATCTATTTTGTCTCTGTGGCTTACTTTTTCTTACTCCAGGATTTTTCTTTTCTTCATAGTTGTATTAAAATCTTTAATTTTATATAATAAGAATTAATGAAAGATGAAAAGCATTAAGATCAAAATGAAGTTAAACTCAAAGGATTTGTTTCCAAAAATATAAAAACAGGTTAGTTAAATGAGTGTAATTGTGCACAAAGAGAATTGCCATAATTCAGAAGAGGAAATACATCTGGGAGAAAATTTAAATAGAAATTCTAACAAAATATAGTTAGAAATTTAAGATTTCTGATATATTATCAGAGGCTAATCCAATCAGTCATGACTTTTTATGTTTTAAATAAAACACAGATATTTATTATTGAGATTTTGTTATTGATAACTTTCTTCTGAAAGTAATTCCCATTTCATGGGGTCCTATCTAGTACTCTGACATCTATCCAGAGCCCCACACAGGCAGGCACACATACAACATCAGAAGCTAAGATCGACATGAGAGAAAAAAAAAAGGTAGTATTAACTTTCCTAGTCCGAGTTATCTTACTTAATATTTTCGAGTTCCAAAATTCTATCTTTCTTTACTCAGCTTTTAAAATCAACTAACCCATTCAAATGCAGAGTATGAGATTATCTAAAAATTAACCAACCTTCTGAAATTATGGCAGAATCTTCTATGGCATTATCTATTAAAAAAAAAAAAAGAGCAAACATATTATATTAACCCATCTCCAGTCAGATCTCTAAAGTAGCAACTATCTACTCAGAAAGCCAAACCTGTCTTTTTCTAGTAAGGGTCTTCTTATGCAAAGATTCAGGAGAGCTTCAGTCTTATTCTAAGATTTTTCTGAACCCTCTTTACTGAGTATGGCTTTCACTCCTCTGCTCTAAGTCATGCCATCTCAAGCCAGTTTGAGATTTGTTTCTATCATCTGCAAACTGACTGAGCTGGAAGGCTAAGAGAAAGACTGGCACACTGAGATCTGGATTTTTGCATAGATCATCCTAAGGGTACACGAAACATGGATCTGAAAAGAACGGGCATAGTGTCAATCCACAACACAGCTGGAGGGCTGTTACCCTCGCAAGGGGGTGTACCTGACCATAGTCCAGGTGCTAGAGAAAGAAGAATGCACTGGAGAAGCATTAAGAAAGTGGATTGATGGGTCTTCATTTAGTTACAGAACAGAGGGAGCAGAGAACTTACTACCTTGTTTCTGACCTACAACTTCAAGCATATACTAGCCAACCAACCAGTCACGGCAAAGGAAGAGAGATGAAAGGTGACCTGTGGGCATGTGAAGGTGTGGAGCTCTCTCAGGGGCTACTGTAGCCCACCCAGAGCCACAGGTGGGCTGCGTACCTGCAGCCCAGAGTCCTACCCTCCACCAGAGGTAATTGGTAGGCCACCAACTTCTCAAAATGCCTATAAAAATCTTAGGAAGAAACCACATTCCTAAGCACAGAAAGCTGTGGCCAAATTACTCAACAGTTGGTGGTGTGAGATAACACTGATTATCAACTTGAATGGAATTAGCAAAGAGATGTGCCTCTGGGCAGGTCTGGGAGGGAACACCTAGAAAAGGTTCACCAGAAGATCCTCCCCAGACAGGGCAGCAGCTTTTCAGCAACCTAGATACACAGGTCTGAAAAAAAAGCAGGGCCGCCTGCCTGCCTGCCTGCCTGCCTGCCCGCCTGCTCTGCCTGCCCTGCCTGCCCTGCCGGCCCAACCGCCCACCCGCCTGCCTGCTTGCCTGCCCGCCTGCCTGCCCGCCTGCCTGCCCGCCTGCCTTCACTTCCTGCTGGAGAATGAAGCTCTCGAATGGCTGCAGCCATTAGAACTGTCACCAGGCCTCCCAACTAAAGACTAGCAGCCCTCCAAGAACCCACTGACCTTCATCACCAACTGGGAATGCTGAAGCATCCAACTTGGCAGACTGAGCAGCTGCTGGGCTCTCCGCCCCTCTAGTGTGCATCCAGGCAGCCACTGTTGGCTACTCAGCCTATCCATGTAAGGCAAGCCAATCTAATAAACTCCCTTTTGTAATATTTTT